>JAULKK010094612.1:0-17733 GCA_032355705.1 Rubia peregrina
TATAAATAATAAATATATCATGTGAGATATTGTTAGATTTGTCTTAACATCTATTTTTTAAATATCAATTTTTTATGCGCCATTATTATAACTAACTAGAGATATTTACGGTCAAACATACTCATTGAAGACCGTGAAAAAGTAAATAAGTAATTTAGAGTGGGACGGAGGGAGTAAATCTTAATTCATCATTCTAACCTTGATTCACCCATTTCCCGACATCGTTAAACTCGAGAGGGGGACTATTAATGATCAAAGAGAGAAATTTATATTATTGTTCGAGTTCCTACTACTATACTACTTAGGGGGTAGATGGTGACAAGACCGGGATCATCTACAGAGATGTTAGGAATCCAAGAGTCAACTAAACATAGTTGCGATGGGGTCATCAATCTGATCATAGATCAGGAATATTCAGTATTACTAAAACAAGCTTAGAGTTTTAGGGGGTGGTTTACTAACAACTACTTTAGCATGAAAATCACAATAGAATAAACTATATCACTTGGGAAGCAATTACGTAACATAATCAATGATGTTTCGATACTCAATTACTCACAAATGATTTTCACCTTCACACATGCATTAGCCGATGCATTTGACACATTTAATATCATGTTTTGTTTGGTTGATTTCTAGTTTTAGTTAGATTTACACGACAAAGGGTTTAAACAGCCATTATTAGATTTCTTGTCTAAATCCCAAGTTTTGTAGAATTAATTGAAGTTAATGGCACTTTGTATTCACAGGCACCCAGATCTTCCTTTATGATCTCATTAGTAGGTTGTAGGTGAGTACTTTTCATCATCTTTCTGTAGAAGGCCATCCGCAAGGGTGGTAGAAGATATTTGAAAGTCATTCGCAAGGATGGTAGAAGGTATCGAAGTCCACTCGCAAAGATGGTAGCAGAATGAAGGCCAAAGACTCCAAAGCGTGGTAGTATAAGGAATTGATCTTGAGAAAGGCAGATTCGAAGTTCAAGAAGGCCAAGAAAAAAGAGGAGGAATTGTAGTCCGAGAGTTGCACAAAATTTTGGGAATGATTTAAGAAGAATTATCCTTCAAGGAAGCTTCGTTGAATTCATCTTCTTGAGCACTATAAAATAGACTACAAGAATTCTCAAATCGTATTAGCGGCCGGCCGGCTAACATGCTCAATGCATGAGGTAGAAATAATCAGTGCAGGTCCCTGTAAAGTGGCTTGAACAGCCCCTAAAAATTTAAAAGGGTCGTTGAATGAGGGTTCCCAATTTCACCTCAAAATGGCTAAGTATGGGCACGAGCCACTCTGTTTTACATGTATGGTGTCATTCTATGTCCAAAAAGTCAAGACCAGCCCACAGGGTATGAAAAATAGCATATGCCGCATTGATTTTCTTAGCAAAAATACCTTTTAACCGATGGCCGCGCTAATCAGACGTTCCAGAGAAGGTACCAGCCAAAAACACGTGGAAGCTCATGCGCCCCGCCTTACACGAGGATGCATGGCCTATGTCAGTCCATGCAATTCACATAGCACGAGGCTGCACAGACTGTGCCACAACACAGGGGTCATTTTATACGGACGTGCACGAGCCGTGTGGTTTGACACTGGTAGTGCAAATTGTGGGTGCTAGGGTTTATTGACTATTTTTGGGCCTTTTTCAAGTCCCAATTCCCTACTACTATATATATATATATGAACTTTTATCAACTAGGGTTTATGTTTATTCCCATTTTCATCTTCAATAGTGGGCTAGAGAGAGAAAATACTTATCCTCCTCCATGGGTTCTTTTTCATTCTTCTCTTTATTTTTCTTTTTCCTGAAAGTGTTGAATCCAATGAAATAATTGAGTTCAATTTTTACGGAGTAGTTAACTAACTTGGGAACTATATTTGTATTCATGTATTAATGTCTATTTTGTGATATTTCTAATATCTGCCTATTTTTATGTGTTTTGTGATATTATGTTGGCTTATTCTTCATGTTCTTGTGAATTGCATAATTGTCACACATAGTTAGCACACACCAAAGTCTACTTTCAATTTGTTGAACAATTGATACCCCCAAAGAAGGAAACCTAGATGCACTTGGGGTAACGATGGGTGTGGATCCACGTGGGTGTGTGCACATAACTTTTCGTTGTTAATGTTACGATCGATAATGCACTAGTAAACAGACGAGTTAGTCTGAAGGTTTATGGGTAGAGATAGCTAAAGTAGCAAATGAGGATTATTTTGGCGATCCTACAGCCAACGATAAGATGGGTACTTCATCTGCCTCTGTAGGCCTAAGGGTAGAGCATTCGTAGTGTTCCGCCCAGACTTAATCGAACGAAGGAGAATTAAACCAGCACAAAGATCCATTCTCGTTGTTGCACTCTCATAGTTACGGAGGTGAGACCAAAGGAAGATTTTGTACGCCACCCTTATGAGAAAGATAGGTGGAAGTTTTGACCATCATCCGTACTACGTGTAATAAACACTAGAATAGGTTCATAGTTTTTATATATGATGAAATCGAGGATCGCAATGACATTAATCATGTTACACAAATATTTCCCTAGTGCCAGTTTATATAGTTTATTCTTATGATTAATTGCATGCAAGTAGTTTTAGTTATAGAAACCCCTCAATACTTGTTTTATCAGTAATGATTATTCCTAGCACGTGGTCGAATTGAAGACCCTATCATGATGTGTTTAGTTGATTATTAGATTCTTAACATCTCTGTGGATGACACCGATACTTTCCACTATCTACCAATTTGTTAGTATTGTAGTAGGAACAGGATCAACAATACAAATCCAATCTTTGACCTCGCTTAGCCTTCTCTCGGTTCAATTAGTTAGTGGATCTCCAATGATTGATTAAGTAACGCCGAGAGGGAGAGGGTAAACAAAAAATAACTACAAACACATTCTAGTGTGTATGACACGTGGTGTGGTCAATGGTCAACCCTTCCCCATACCTGTTACATACTATGCACATGTAATCTTCCATCTTCACCACCTTCGTAATTAGGGGGGTGCAACAACAATCCTGCCTGCTGTGTAGATCTGAATCTCCCCCGTGCTATTATGCCTCAGGCATTACACCTCAAATGCTTCTTCATAGGTATGAAAGGGAAAATAGGGTGAAAACCTTATTGGTGGCTCTAGGGTTGCAAATCTCTAACCCTACTTTTCTAGTATAACTATCTCTATCTGTAACCCTTTAGGCCAATTCAGCTAAGACTAGTGTATGGTTGATCATACCGTTGACTAGGCAACCCACATGCCCACACTCATACGGTCCTGTACTAACGTTACCCCAAGTACATCTTGGTTTCCCTTCTAAGGGATATCAATAATTTCACCAACATGAAATTTTGTCGTCGTTGCCTGGAATGTTAGTTTAACGTTCTAGTACTTAACTTGCATAGCGTGTTAGTTAAGTAATTAGTGTTTTTATTTCATTTTCTTTTATTTTCTAGAAAAGTTATTGCTTTATTTCTTAGTGTAAACTGAGAACCCTCGCACTAAAATTCTAAAACCTTTAGTTTTCTTTTTTTGATGGAAAAATAAAAAAAGAAAAGAAAAAAAGAGATGATGTTGGGAGAGAGTGTTCAACATATGAGAATTTGTAGGGTGTGTCACTATGATCACCCTACATAGAATTGCTCTTGGTTGAGAAAGTAGGGGAGAGAATTGGAACTTGCTGCATTCCATGACCAACTGGAACTAGCATGGTAATCTTTCCTTGACTCCCCCGGTTTTTTCATGGGATGCACCCCAAGTCTGTTTGTAAAGAAATACTTGGAGCTTTAACCAATCTCAGTAAAGCTAGTGATTCACTCCAAAACCAAATATTTAGTTGCATAAGAGATTTTTGAAATCAAATCTCTTCGAGGGTTGAAAAAATTGGGGGGCAAGTGAGCGAGTCAATAGGGAATGTGATTCAATTGTTAGGGAGACGGAAGCTATGTGATGAGAAAGCTTCACCACCTCCTCTTTTTGATAGGATGAGGGATAATCAAGACAAGGATCATTGCAAGGAATCACTCACAATTCTTAACCATTGTGAGGTTAGCACTTATCACTTTGACATTATAAAATTTATGCCTGAATGTGAAAAAATGATAAGTAAATTGGAAATGACTTTGGGCATAAGATGATAGATGAGTCTAGAAATCACCTTCACTTTCTCATGCATGTTGACATCCCCCCTAAGTGTGAAGACCCTAGCATGTTTGTTATTCCTTGCAAAATTCAAAAGACTGTGATTAAAGATGGTATGGTGGATTTAGGGGCATCCATTAATTTTATACCTTACTCTTTGTATAGATCATTGAGTTTTCCAAAAATACATGCCACCGGGGTGGTAGTCTATTTGGCCAATCGCTCGAAAATATAACCAAGAGGTATTGTGGAGGATACGATGGTCCAGGTAAAAGGACTAACATTTCCGACAAATTTTTATATCCTAGATATGGTGAATGAAAAGGAGACCACCTCTATATTGTTAGGGAGGCCCTTCTAAAAAATTCTAGGTCTAAAGTTGACTTGCATACATGAAGGTTAACATTTGAGTGTGGTGATTGCATTGTGGAATTTAGCATGTATGAAAATATGAATTGTGTCCTTGATGATTCTTATCATGTTATGAATAATGGTTTTGAGGTCATTTTGAAAGAGGCTTTCGATAGGGCTGTGAATGTAGCTTTGGATGATAACCGCTTATAGTATGATCATGTTAATTCTAGGAACACCATTTTAGTGAAGAATGTTGAGGAGGTTGTTCCCCAAAGTAACAGTCACATAGAGACCTTACCTGAAAACCTGGACAACCTAGTGATGCCTAAGACAAAGCCTCAATAGAGGAGCTATCCATAATCGAGCCTAAGCCTTTACTCGAAGACTTAAAGTAAGCATTCTTAGGCGAGGGTGTGACATTTCCAGTGATTTTCTCTAGTAGGCTCACTAGTGACAAAGAGGATAGGTATAATAAGCTGCTTAAGAAATTCAAGAGAGCTATAGGTTGGATTTTAACCAATATCCAAGTTATAAGTCCCTTAACTTGTTAGCACTTTATCTTGTTGGAGGAGGATGCAAAACCTGTACGCCAACCTCAAAGGAAGTTAAACCTGCCAATGATGGAAGTAGTTAAAGGTGAAGTCCTTAAGCTACTCAAGGCAGGGGTGATATATATTATCTTCCATAGTAAATGGGTGAGTCCCACTGAAGTTGCCTAAAAAAGTGCAGTGACTGTGGTGGAGAACAAGGGTGGTCCCCATTCGTATCCAAAACGGGTGACCAGTTTGTATTGATTACCATCGCTTAAACGTAGTAACTTGTAAGGATCATTTTCCCTTACCTTTCATTGACCAAATTCATGATAGATTAGCCAGTCACTCCCACTATTGCTTCCTTGATGGCTATGCAGGATATTTTCAAATAGCCATTGATTTGGAGGACCAAGAGAAAACAACCTTTACATGCCCTTTTGGCACTTTTGCCTATAGGAGCATGCCTTTCGATCTTTGCAATACCCCTGGTATTTTTCAGAGATGCATGGTTAGTATATTCTCAGAGTTTATGAAGCATTTCATTGAAGTTTTCATGTACGATTACACCATTCATAGAGACTCATTCGACTCATTCTTACATCATCTAGCACTTGTGATAGAAAGGTGTATTGACACCAACCTTGTTTTAGAATCCATGAAATGTCAATTTATGGTAGAAAAGGGCATTGTTCTAGGTCATTTTGTGTCGGCTCAAGGTCTTGAAGTTTATAAGGCTAAAGTAGACACAATCAAATCCCTCTCCTACCCTACTTCGGTGAGAGACATTAAGTCATTCTTAGGTCATGCTGGATTTTACTAGTGTTTCATTAAGGATTTCTCTAAGATTTCCTCCCCCTTATGCAAATTTTTGCAAAAGGATGTGGACTTCATTGTTGATGAGGAGTGTAGAAAGCCCTTTAACACCATAAAAAATACTTGTTACTGCCCCTATTATCCAACACCCAAACTTGTCCTTCCCTTTTGAAATAATGTGTGATGCAAGTGATTATGCCATAGGAGTGGTGTTAAGACAGAAGGTAGGGAGAGTGCCAAATTCTATATACTATGCATCAGTACTCTTAATGATGCACAATAATTACTCTTTTACGGAGAAAGAGTTACTGGTCATAGTATTTGCACTTGAGAAGTTTAGACAGTATCTTTTAGGCACAAAGGTCATTGTATATACTGATGATGTAGCTCTTCGCTATTTAATGACTATGAAAGAAGAAAAACCTAGGCTTATTAGGTGGATACTTCTTTTGAATGAGTTTGACCTTGAGGTGAGAGATAAAAAAGAAAGTGAGACTGTTGTGGCCGACCATTTGAGTAGATTGACAACCCTTGAGAGCCAACATAACACTAAGGAAATTTCTAGGTTGGAACACATCTGGGAAGAATTTCCCAACGAGCAACTGTTTGGTGTAACAACTAGACAACCTTGGTATGCTAACATAGTGAACTACCTTGCCACGAGGGAATTTCCCACGTCCATTGATGAAACCAAAAGGAACAGGTTAGTGAATGAGATCAAAAAATATTTTTGGGACAACCCTTATCTTTGGAAACACTGCGCATATCAAGAGATTATGAGGTATGTTTCCGAAGATGAAGTGGAGCCAATCCTTAGACTTTTCCATTCTTCCAATGTAGGTGGACACTTTGGGTATAAGATAATGTCTAAGAGAGTAGCGGAATGTGGCCTTTATTGGCCCAATATGTTGAAACATACCTAAGAGTTCATTCTACTTGTGATAGGTGCCAAAAAGTGGGCAATATCTCATTGAAAATGAGATGGCCCAAATTCTCTCAATGCCGGTTGATGTTTTGGATGTGTGGGAATGGATTTCATGGGTCATTTGCATGTGTGAAATGGTAATTACTATATTCTAGTGGTGGTCGATTATATGTCCAAATGGGTCGAGGCCAAAGCGACAAAGAAGAATGATGCAGAGACCATGATATGTTTCCTTAAATCTAACATCTTCTCACAGGTTGGTATGCTCTGAACCATCCTTAGTGATTGAGGTACTCATTTTTGTAATAAAATCATGGGAGCCTTGCTTAAAATATATGTAGTGACCCGTAAGATATCAAGCGCTTACCACCCACAAACAAATGGCCACGCAGAAATATCCAATCAGGAAATCTAGACCATCCTTGAAAAGACGCTAAATCTATCTAGATAGTATTAGAGTTCTATATTGGATGATGCATTTTTGGACTATAGGACTGCATACAAATCACATGTAGGCGTGTCACTTTTTTGAATTCTCTTTGGCAAGAGATGCCATCTCCTAGTTGAACTTGAGTTCAAACACATTGGGTCGTTAAACGCTTGAATATGAACTTGAGTGAAGCCGAGAAGCATAGAAAGTTCCAACTCCGAGAGATTGAAGAGTTTAGGTGAAAATCCTATGCCAATGCACTAATTTTAAGGAAAAGACAAAAACACAACATGATAAGAAAATAGTGAAAATAAGTTTTTTGTGGGACAACAACTCCCTGTCTTACATAATGGGCTACATTTTTTTCTGGGCAAATTGTGTTCAAGGTGGGGAGGTCCATATGTGATGACCAAGGTATATGATCAACGAGCAATAGAGGTAAAAGATAAAAAGAATAGAATTAGGTGGTTAGTCAATGCGCAAAGGTTTAAACCTTATTTGGAATTTGGAAATTTGGAAGTAGACAAGTAGGGAAATCCCCTCCTTGATGAGCAAATACAAGAATGAACTCTCCCATTACAAATAAGTCTTGAGGACGACAATAAATAAATGTTTTTCCTTTTTTTGGACAGTTTTTGGATAGTTTTGTTATAATTAGATTGTGTTTGATATTTTTGGCAATTTTTGGGAATGATATTCATGAAACTCTTTTGTGGAACAGTGCTACTCTAGGATTTCTTAGTTTTGTAGTTATCCTTCTGATGAATTTCAAAACAAGAGATAAAGATGTCCCTTCAAATGATTCCAACCCTTCCTTTTCACCTTTGTCACATGTATTGAGGAAAATGCATGAACTAAGTATGTGTTTGTGTGTGTGTGAGATGGGGGGGACTGTTAAGGGTTGAGATACCTTTATGGTGGCCTATGATTTGGATCTTGAACGACAATTGTTTTTATTACTGTTTTCATTGTTTTTGGTACTTTCCCTAAGTTTGAACTTTTGGTAATTTGTTTTTAGGTGTGAGGTCACCTTTTTGGTAGTTTTTTTTGTTGTGGAATGTTTGGGATGAAACTTTTTGGTTGTGTGATTTTTTGTTTTTTATGATCTTTTTGTAGTATGAAGCCCAACTTTGGGGTATTTTGTGTTAATGTTTTTTGAAAATTTTGGAAAAATGAAATAAATAAATAAATATATACCCTACTAAGTTGGAAACCCAAAAGGGCAACTTAGATAAAAGTGGGAAGAAAGCCCAAATAGGTGGAAAGAACTAGGAAAAAATAAGAGGCCATTTGGAAAAACGTGAGAAGGTAAGCTCAACATGTGTGAATACTAGGATGAAAACATGAAAGAGATTCTACGCAAAATGAGAGAAATTTGAAATGGAACTTGAACATCTTTCGCCATTTTTGGAGGTTTCTTCATCGACATCTTTTGGCCATCTTTGGTTGTTTCTTCATCAACATCTCTTTGATTGTCTTCGACAGTTTCTTCGGATTAGTAAGCTATTCTAGAACTCATCATTTTACTTAGCCTTTTTCAACATTTTAATTTATGTATTTTTGGTGGATTGGTTACTTTAGCATCTTCGGGAAGAGTGGGAGTTGTGAGATTCTTACAATATTTGGGGTAACTAGGGTAGCTTATGAATAGGTTGAGTGTATCAGTTAACTTCTCCCTACATGCTATATTTCTCTTGGATCTTTTCTAGTGTTTGTTTTCTCGAGGACGAGTAAATTTTTAAGTGCGGGGGGATTGATGTGCACCTTTTTGCATGTGTTAGGCGATGCATTTGACACACATATTATCATATTTTCTTTGGTTGATTGCTAGTTTTAGGTGGGTTTAAATGACAAAGGGTTTAGACGGGTATTATTGGTTTTCTTGTCTAAATCCTCAGTTTTACGGACTTAATTGTACCTAATGGACACTTTGTATTCATGGGAACCTAGATCTTCCTTTTTGATCTCATGAGTAATTTTCATCATCTTTATGTGGAAGGCCATCCGCGAGAGTGGTAGAAGTTATTTGAAACCATTTGCAAGGATGGCAGAAGATATCGAAGGCCATTTGCATGGATGGTAGTATAGAATCCAAAGCGTGGTAGTAGATAGAATAGAGCTTGGGAAAGGTGGATTCAAAGTTCAAGAAGGCCAAGAAAGAAGAAGAGTAATTTTAGTCCGAGATTTGCACGGATTTTGGGGAAAGATTCGAGAATAATAAGAACTCTAATGTGGCACCATTGGATTCCTCTTCTCGAGCACTATAAAATTGACTACAAGAACTTTTAAATCATATCAGCGGTTCATCTATAGCGGAGAAAACAAATCAGCCGGCCGATCGGGCGACATGGTCAATGCACGAGGCATCAACCATCCGTGCAGACCATGTAAAGTGGCTTGCACGGCCCATGCATGTCCATGCAGACCGTTGCAGGAGGAGTCCCAATTTTACCTCTAAATGGTTAAGAATGGGCATGCGCTGCTTTCTTTTACATGGCCCAAGTCGTTCTATGTCCCAAAAGTTGAGACCAGCCTACGGGGTGTGAAAATAGGAAGGGCTGTGCCAATTTTCTTAGCAAAAAGACCTTCTAGCCGACCTGCCGTGCAAAAGAACACGAGGCGCTAAATTAAAAGTTCCATAGGAGGCACCTGTCAATGGCTCATGCAGGCTCGTATGCCCATGCCTTACACGAGGCAGCAAAGACCGTGCCATGGCACAAAGGTCGTTTTACACGGACGTGCACTAGCCTTGTTGTGCAAATTACGACTGCTAGGGTTTTATGGCCATTTTAGGCCTTTTTCAAGGCCTAAAATTGTACCATATATAAGTATATTAACATTTGCCTACTAGGTTTTATGTTTATGCCCATTTTCATCTTTAAGAGTAGGCTAGAGAAAGAAGATACTCTTCCTTTCTCTCTAGGTTCTTTTTCTTTCTTCTCTTTATGTTTCTTTGGCCTAAAAGTGTTGAATCCAATGCAATACTAGGATTCAATTCTTAGGGAATATTTAATTAACTTGGGGATTGTATTTGTATTCATGTATTATGTTGGCCTTTTCTTCATGTTCTTGTGAAAATCATTATTGTCACACTTGCTTAGGACATGCCAAAGTCTAGTTTTATATTGTTGTACTTTTGATACCCCCTGATGAGGGAAACATAGATGTGCTTGGGTTAACAATGGTATGGATCCACGTGGATGTGTGCACATAGGTTTTCGTTGTTAACTTTACTATCAACCATGCACTAGTAAGCCGAAGAGTTGGTTTCGAAGGGTTACTGGTAGAGATAGCTAAAGTAGAAACTATGATGATTTTTGTGATCCTAGAGCCATCGATAAGATGCCTCCTTCCTTTGCCTCTATAGGCCTAGGGGTAGAGCTTTCGTAGGGTTCCACCTAGACGATTCGCATGGGGAAGAATAAAACCTGCACATTGAGCCAATGCATTTGTTGCACTCTCCTAATTGCGGAGGCGAGACCGATGGATGATTTTATATGCGCATCCTTATGTGAAAGATAGGGGGAAGTTTTGACCATCATTTACATTGCGTGTCATTAACACTAGAATAGGTTCATAGTTCTTGTATGTGATGAAATCGAGGATCTAAATGACATTAATCATGTTATGCAAATATTCCCCCAAATGATAGTTTATGTAGTTTATTCTTATGATCAATTACATGCTAGTAGTTTTAGTTATAGAAACTCCCCAATGCTGGTTTTATCAACAGTGATTATTCCTAACATGTGGTCAGATTGACAACCCTATCACGGTTGTGTTTAGTTGATTATTAGATTTCTAACATCTATGTGGATGACCTCGGTATTTTCCACTATCTAAAAATATTGGTAGTATAGTTGTAGTAACGGGACCAACAACACATTTATTCATCTTTTACCTTTCTTAGCCTCCGATTGGTTAAATTAGTTAGCGGATCTCCCTTGATTGATTAAGCAACGCCGGGAGGTGGAGGATAAATAAACAAGAACTACAAACATATTCTAGTGTTTATGACATGAGGTCTGGTTGATGGCCAACACTTCCCCTTAACTGTCACGTAGGGTGCGCATAAAATCTTCCTTCGGTACCGCCCCATAATTAGAAGAGTGCAACAGTGGCCAAACCTGCTGTTTAGATCTAAATATCCCCCATGCTATTTCGACCCGGACACTACACCACAAATGCTTCTCCCTAGGCTTAAAAAGCAAAAGAGGGTGAAACACCTTATTAAAGGCTCTAGGGTCCTAAATCGTTAACCCTAGTTTGCTACTAGAGCAATCTCTACATGTAACCCTTCAGGACGATTCACCGGCTAAGACTAATGTATGGTCTATCATAACATTGACTTGGAAACCCACATGCACACCAATACGGTTCCGGCGTATCATTACCCCAAGCACATCTTCCTTTCCCTCCTCGAGGGGTATCAATAATTCCACCCACATGAAAATAGACTATGGTATGTGCCATTCTTTGTGTGACAATCATGAAATTAATAAAAACATGAAGAAAAAGCCAACAAAATAATCACCAACATATAAAAGTAAGTAGATCTAAGGAATCTCACAAAACAAACATTAATTCATGAATACAAATACAAAACCCAATTAAGTTGACTACTCTCTAAGTAATGAACCCAAATATTTCAATAGATTCAATGCCTTTGGGTAAACAAAAAATAAAGAGAAGAAGAGAAAATATTTTAGAGAGAAGAAAAAACTCCTTTCTCTCTCTGCCCTACACTTGAAGTCTAAAAAATGAGCATTTCTTTCAACCCTTGTAGACATAGGTACATATATATAGTAGTAGGGAATTGGGCCTAGAAAAAGCCCAAAATATGCCTGAAAATCCTAGCAGCCACAATGAACACGACTACCACAAAATGGCATGGACCGTGCCAGCTGAAAGCATCGGGTAAGCGTAGCCCACCCAGTTTGGCACTGGCCATGTTTGCTCGGTCCGGCATGGGATTCCAGCTGGTGCCGCATTTTGAATTTCTGGCTGCAAGCTCATTGTCATTTTGCATGGCTCGTCATTTGGATGGACTTTTTTCTAAGCCGCGTCATTTTTCACAAAATGTAGGCTGGTCTTTGCATTTGGGACTTGAAACCATGTGAAATGGTGCACTCCATATCAATACTTAGCCGCTGAAGAAAATTGGATGACTGGTGTGACACGGTTCATGCCAAGGGGTATGACACGACTGGCACGAGCGGTGCTAGCCACCCCTTGCACATGCCATGCTAGCCACCCCTGGTATAGGTCGTGCTAGCCACCTCTGACATGGGCCGTGCTAGAGGTGTTAGCCTCGTGCCGGCTGGCTTGTTTGGTCGATTGACAACGCCTTTAATTTTTTACCTTTTTGAACTCAGACTCCGTCTTTTCCGATTCAATTCCATCTACTACCACACATTTTGGTCTGTGGACTTCTATCTACCACCATCATCATGAATGGATTTCAATATATTCTACAATTCTTGCGAATGACCTTGAAATATCTTCTATCATCCATGTGAATGGGATTCTACAAAATGATGTCAAAATACTCATGAGCAACCTACTAGCAAGCTCACAAAGGAAAATTTAGGTGCTCATGAGTACAAAGTTTCCATTAGGTTCAATTATGTCTGCAAAACTCAGGATTTAGATAAGAAAAACAATAATGGTCATCTAAACCCTTTGTTTTGTAAACCTAACTAAAACTAGCAATTAATCATACAAAACATATTAACAAAATTTTGAAATGAATTAGTTAATGCATGAATAAAGGTGCACATCAATCCCCAACACTTAAACCTTCACTTGTCCTCGAGTAAATAAAAATGAGAAAAGATCGAAGAGGGATGTAGGTCAACATAAATTAACCAATACATTCAACATATTCCTAAGCTAACCTAATTCCCCCAAATATTGCAAGAATCTCACAACTCTCACTCTCCCCGAAGATGCTAAATTAACATATCAACCTAAAATCCATCAAAGCAAAAGCCAAATTAAAATGATAAGTGCTAAACTAGCTTACTCTGCCAAAGAAACCACCAAAGAAAATCCAAGAGATGTTTCCAAAAATACCGCTAAAGATAGCCAAAAGATGTTCACTTTAGTTTCCATTTTTTCTTAATTTCTCTCATTTTTCCTATGAGCCCTTTCGGGTTTCATCCTAGCTTTCACACATGTTGAGCTCACTTCTCACCTTTTTTCCTCACAGCTCTCATTTTTTCCCTAGGTTTTCCAACCTAGCCTAGCATAGCCTCTCATTTTTGCCTATATATTTCGACCTATCCAGGATTTCTTCCCATTTTTGGCTAAGTTACCTATTCGGAGTCTCCAACTTAGCTGGGTTTTTTTAATGAAAAGACCAAATTTATTTTGTGTAGCACAAAATGCCCCAAAGATGGGTTTCATACTACATGAAGATCATGAAAAAAAAATTACACTACCAAAAAGTTCTTCCCAAAATAAAGAGATAACACCTAATATCAAACACATCACCAAAGTGCATCCAAAACATCCAGAACAAAATGATAACAAAAACATAAAGGAATCCCGAGATGATAAAATCCTAAGTGTTTCACTACTCCCCCCCACACCCCACACTAGAGCTATCATTATCCCCAATGCTACAAAAAGATAGAAATCCTAAGTGAGGAAGAGAAAAGTAGTAGAACTCATTCATGTGACCCCGAAGGGTCCTCCTTCAAATGACTTATCTGGCGCCTCCTTCTTATTTCTTCATGCCTCATTTCTTTCCTCTTGATAGGAATAACGTCCTGAAAACCATCAAGCCTTGAGATATGGAATCTCTTGATCAAGTGTTTAATAGCTTTCTCTTGAACATCTACCTCTCATTCGCAATTGCGAACACCCCCTTCACTTCTCGCACGATGGAGCCCAACCTAGATCCCCAAATTCGCATGGTGCCCTCCATAGAGTCTAACCTTTTCCTAAAATCCTCCAATTATAGACTCATCCCTCCTACCGCATGACCGATCTCTTACACCATTTGGGTAGAATTCACAAGTTGTTCCCCAAAAGTGTGCAATTGGTCGAGGAAGTCTACGAGTAGGTGAGTGCGTCTAGGTGGTGCTCTTGATAGAGTCTCACCATCCTCCTCCTCAATGTCTATATCCAAGATTTATAAGAAAATATAGAAGTATTTATCAAACCACAGATCGGGTGCTAGAACAAGTCTCCATTACAGCATCTTTATTGATAGCGGTGCGCTCTGGTTGTGGAAGGATCATGAAACTGCAGATTGTTGAGCCATCGTAAACCACACAAATGAATCCTCTAAGTTTGTGGTAGAATTAATCAAATCCCTAGCTAATCTATTCATAGTATACCAAGACCCTGAACGACCTATGTTCGCCAATGCGAATAGTGGAGGAAATAGATGCCCCAAGTGTAGGGCTAAGAGTCCGACCATGCCTCCCTTTGGTAACTTACCACTTATTTTGTTTCCCACGGCCAATCATTCTTCAACAAAGGCCCCCACCATATTGGATTTAAAATTTCCCTCCGGCTTCATCGCCTAAAGAACTTGGACATCCAAACCGGGGAACTGTGAGATCTCTCTGTGACAGAATACTCCAATGGACAATAGAAGCTGGACATACTGAAATGCCAGATGGATAATCAAGTACTCTTGCTTAGATGCTTCCTTTCTGTGTCCAAAAAATTCTCAATTAAAATGGAAGACCTTGTTGGTGTGTTCCCAGAATATCCTTCTCGTACTTCCACACGAATGCTTGGCAATGTCCCGATGCAACATAGTATACTCTTTGTCATCCAAGAACAAATGGATGACCCTTATCCCCTCATTGTCCATTTCTTTCTCCAAGGTTTCCAAAAACTCCAAAGTCTACCTTATGTAAGTCTTGGAATGCTTGTCTAAGAAACCCTCTAGGCCTATTCAACCTATCAAATAACTAACAAGCTCGAGTAGACCTAGAGATCTGAAAGTCTCCTTGCATGCAAAATTTGACTCAAATATGGTCCTTTTTGGGCTATTAAAGTATTTACACCCTTAGATCTCACTCCAAAAAATGGTGGTTAAACCCATGAACTCTTCAACAATAAAGGTAGGGTGAGGAGGAAGGAGAGTTTTTGGCTCTCGTCTCCCAACCTTGGTTGGCTTCTTACTTTCATCACTAGGGGAACTTAATACCCTTGGGAGCCATTCTATCATAACAACAAAAATGTGGTAATGAAATAATATACCCAGGCATGCATCAAGTATCATTAAAGAAGATCACTCTTTCCAAATAGCCAACTCATTCCAAATCATTCTATCTCATCGTAAAGGTTATTCAATAAATAATCATTCCTCCTAAAAAACCATAAACAATGAACATCATATCATCAAAGTATAAGAACATGTACTGCCCCCACACTTAGTTCAAAATAATATCATTCATACAACTCAAGCATTTGTTAAAAACACATCAATCATTTTTCTAGATTCAAGCCTTTCATCATACATTATCATGCTAAATAGAGAAAGTAAACATAGAGCTCAAAGTATTACCCAAAATTTTAAGCTTAGAGTTGAAAAATGCACACAAGAAGAAACGAAAATGCTAATTTTTGAGAAAAAAGCTCCAATTTTTTTAGGTTCACCAAAATGAGAGAGTGGGTTTTTTTTAGGGACTTGAATGATCTAAATAATTCCTATTTTGGGGGGGGGGGGGATGTACTGTGAATTCTATTTTCAGCAATTATTCTCTTCCAAAAAAAGGTAATTCAAGAGAGAGGTACGAATGAGATAAGGATGACATTTACGAAATTAGAAAATGTAAGGGATAAAAGTACTAATTAATTAATGCATAAGGGAGGTGTTGATGTTTTTATAGTACTATTTACACCAATAATCCCAGGGAATAAAAGTTTTGTTGAATTAATGGGCCAACAATGCATATTTTGACTTAATATTTTGAAAATCTCTATTTTTTACCCTAATAAAGAAGCCACATGAGGCCTAACATGTACTAATTAATTAATGCATAAGGGAGGTGTTGATGTTTTTATAGTACTATTTAAACCAATAATCATAGGGAATAAAAGTATTTTGAATTAATGGGCCAACAATGCAGATTTTGACTTCATTTTTTAAAAAAATCTGTATTTTTACCCTAATAAAGAAGCCACATGAGGCCTAACACGTGGCATGCCTCGTGTTGAGGGTTCCTGACACTAAGCTACCTTCGTGTTGAGGTTTCCAAATACAAGGCATGCCACGTGCTGAAGGGGTCTGGCACGAGGCTGCCATTGAACATGGCCATATTCCCTAGTTCCTTCATTGTTTCAAAAAAAAAAATTAGTCACCCAACAAGTCATATTTCCTTATAACAAAAAAATCATGATATTTGAACTCAAAAAATTTCAATCAACAAGAGTTTCATCCTAAGATCCTTTGGCACAAAAAAAAACATGCAAAATCTATCTACGGAAAGATATAGAAAAACAAAGCAAGAAAGAGCTCCGTAGTTTTATTGTCGCCCTCACGATTTTTTTCATGCATTTCCGTTGGGTATTTGGAGTCGCCATCAGCAACCCCACCCACGATAACATTATTGTGAAGAGGTCTCCACAAAGTTACATCCTTACCTTTAGGCGCTTTGCTTGCCATAAAGTGTAAATATCCATACCCAACGAATGTCGAGTCCATAGCTATTTCCCTGGGTTTAGGAGGTGTTTGAGGATGTTTTACGTCCTCGCCACTCTCCACTACCTAAAACATGTTGGTGAGCATAGAAAAACTATCCAAGATAGACAAGTCATCACTAACATCATGCAAAGCATATGTCTCACCGACATTCATCAAAATTGAAACGCAAGGTGGGATTTCTTTCATCACTCACATATTTATCAAGAATATCATCATCTAGGCTATCATCATCATTATTATCAAGAGCTTCATCAAGGCAACCATCATTATCAATCATTCAAGAGTTTTCAAATTGAGCAAGTTCATCTTACAAAGTTATGCCTTTACACACTAGAGAGGGATTACGTGAATCATTCTTATATTTATTAACATCAAACCCCACCTTATTAAGGTCATCCTCTAGGGTTAGTGGTCCCAAAGGAACATCTATCTCTGTCCTTGCTATTTTAAGAAAAGGTCTTCCCTAGAAAATTGAGGGTACACCACTATCGTGCACTACTTCAAAGACATAGAAGTCCACTGGAAACACTAAATTATCTACTCAAACCATTACGTCCTTGACTAAACCTTGAGGGCTAGCATGGGAGTGATCGGATAATTGGACAATTACCATAGTTTCTTCAAATTCACCTATTTCTAGGTTCTCATAAAGGCTAGAATGGATCACATTGATAGATGCTCCTAAATCAATCATAGCATTTTCACCAATTTTTCACCTAAGGAGATAGGAATTGAAAACATCCCGGGGTCATGGGAGGTCGTCGCCGTCCTCTCAAAGATACTATTTTAAGTCCTAATGCGTGCTAACTACAATTAAGTAGCTAGTGGCAAGTCGGGGTCGTCCACAGAGAAGAGGGATATTTCCAAGC
>JAULKK010094719.1:0-17731 GCA_032355705.1 Rubia peregrina
GATCCGCTGTCACCATTTTTATATAATGTTATTACTGAATCTTTCTCTAGGTCACTCATTAGGTATTTTCACACAGGCAAACTACAGTACTTCTTTAAAGCAAAGGATGCTGTCAATATTACTCGTTTGATGTATGCCGATGATACATCAATTTTCTTAAGGGGTGGGATTAGAAATCTAAAGTCTATGAGGAATTTTTTAGATTCATATCAATCGGCTTCGGGACAACCAATAAATTTTAATAAAAGTGATTACCGCCTATCAAATAAGGCTTCAACTAATCAACATAGACAGGTTTGGTCCATTTCAGGTATGAAAAAAGGGGGGAATATTTTAAATAATTAGGGGTACCTATTTTCTCAGGTAAAAAAAGTCTCTCACTACATGGAGCTTCTGGAAGCCATGGATAACATATTAAAAACTAGAGAAAAAAATAGCTAACAAAGGAAGGAATATTGGTACTAATTAAATCATGTATTATGTATCTTTCAATTCATAATTTTTCCACCATTAAACCTCCTAAATCTGTAACTAAACAAATTGAGAGGAAAACATCAGCATTTTTCTGGGGCAGTAATGATTTAACTAAAAAAGAACATGGAGATCATGGATTAAGCTATGTTTCCTATTTGATGAGAATGGATTATGAGTTAGATCTTTACATCAATTTGTTAATGTTTTTTCTTGTAAACTGTGGTGGAAAATGCAAGAAAATAATAGGATATGGACTAAATTTCTATGGTCTTTGTCTACCTCAACAAAAAACTTCCCTTTATGGAAAAGAATCTGTGGAGTCACTGAATTTTGTAATTCAAACTCCCAAATCATTCTAGGAAAAGGATTATGCAATTTTTGGAATGGTAATTGGATTGGTTCGGGTGCTTTGTACTATATTTGGCCAATTTTAAACTTTCATTTTCCCTTTACTTCTCTAGCTAATTTTATAGCTAAAAGAGACAAGCTAATCCCACATTTGGAGCCACACTTGGCTACCAGTACTCTAAAATCTTTGTAGGAATTGGAACTCATCACTCTTCATGAGGACAGACTTGTATGGAAGGCCACTAAAAAACGGGGAGTTCTCAATCAAATCTGCATATATGATGCTAAAGGATAAAAGCACAACAAGAAGATCACTATCTAAGATCTGGAGACCTTACATACCAAGTAAAATCTCTATCTTCATTTGGAGGCAAAACAATTTTAAATCCCCCATTTTGTGTGTGTGGAATAAACCATAATGTGGGATAAAATGTAACATAGATGCATCATTTATAAAGGGTAAGCCTAGCTCTCATGGTGTCATTTTTAGAGATACGGAAGGAAAAATGATTAGAGCATATAGCTTCACATCAAATGAGACATATCCAGTTGAGGATGAACTTAAGACTCTTGAATTTGCAATGGAAATAATAAATAGAGTAGCTTGGACTTATACTTGTATATATACGGATTGTGAGCAGGTTTTAACTTATGCAAAATCCCCCCCCAACAAAGCTACCTACTCTTTTTTTCCCAAGATGTGTGAGGCTTAGGAAAATTTTAGGAGATATTCCTCTTACACATATCTATAGAAAAGAAAACACGGCGGCTGACTCTCTTGCTAGGTTAGGAAATTCATCGATAATCCTATATTATGGGAGCAGCTTGATGCAAAGATTAAGGGTTTAATTAGAATGGATCAATTGGACATCCCAATAGTTAGGATATCAAGATATCATCCACCTTAATCTCATTTTCTCTTTTATTTAAGTAAGGCATTGCAAGATATCAGTTTTGGTCGACTCATCCATTCCATGCTACTTTGAAGCATCTGGAACTCATCTTTGATATTGCATTACTCTTTATGCACCCTCTTGTTGTTCTATTGGATAATGAAGTTATATGCAACAATCGGACCTCAAATTTAATACTTGAATTTATTTTTACTCAGGCAGTGGGTAAATTTATTTCAACGAATCTTTCAGTTTTAGCATGATTGATTGTAATTTTTTTTGGGAGAAAAAGAATCTGCTCTCTCTTTTTTCCTCTGCTATTTCAGGTTCGAGCTGAAGGCAAACATATTCTCAGCATGAAGGAAGGAATGACAAGAAACAAGCCCAGGAAAATGATCATCACGAAGGAAAAACAATCTCTCCTAGCTGCCTAACTACTTTTCTCAGCCATCCCCCTACATGAGCTCCTACGGCTCATGTGGGGGCTAATTCTCTTATGCTTGGCCATCACCAAACTAACACAGGGGTGGAGGTTTGGATAGATGTAATTGCATGAAAGAATGTACATAGGGAAAAAACATGAATTAAAAACATCTTAGCTGCTTTTGGACAGCTCTCTTTTGATGGAAAGCTCATTTGCCTTAGTCTAGCTTACCTTACTTTTTCTGTTATATATTTGTAATGGCCAAGGCCAAATACTTTATTTACTTTCTTTAAATGGCATAGGGAGCCTATACATACCCCTTACTTAATTGTTTTTTTAAAAAAAAAACTCATTTGCACAAAACAGTACATGCACATTCATGATTTCAATTATATTTGAAATTAATTCTCATATAAAAATAATCAAAACAGATGTTAGATTTAATAAAATACATTATAAAAGTCATAACCTATTTGGGAAAAATAAATAAATGAATGGAATGCATAGTAAAGGGATGATAAAACTTTTAAAGTTATCTCATCATTGAATATTAATATCTATTCTAGATTATACTGAAAGGATTTGATGATGCCATAAGCAATTTCACGTTTGCACTGGTGGGACTGTAACTATTTTTCCATTGCATGCGGTGCCCAAGTACGGTTCCTTTGTCACCACCTCATGCGGGTTAAATTCGCTGCTTGACCACTGATCATTGGAGCCTTTGCCACCAGGTGTGTGTTTTTGTGTCTCCATGTGTTTTTCGTCCTTTTGTTTTATGACCGTATATTTTCATTCATGTTTATTACGTTTCATGATAAACTTCAAGCTCCTCTCCATATTGCTGATTTCAAGTACGGTACTAGGTCCCAAAAATAATTTGTTTCAAATATTTTCTTTAAATTGCTAATTAACTTAAATTCTTTTGTTTATTAAATATTTATATGTATATATTTTTAAAATATACTATGCATAGGCTAATTAGTCAAAAAATAATAGGAATTAAATTTGTGTATACATTGTTTGCATATGCACTTTGAACGACTATGTCCCATTCATACATGTTTAGCTTAGCTAATCATTTTTTCCATAATGTGACTATTATTTGTTAGTATATAGTATTAAATTAAATAGCTCATAAAATCAATATTTTTATGATATATAACTATGTAATAAAAGTATAGGAAAATTAATCAAGCGAACGACATGCACAGTATAAGGATTAAATAAAAAAATTAATAAAATCTCAGGGAAGGTAAGATTTATATCGATTTTACATTTAAAAAAATCACACAAAATTTAGTCAGCGAAAGGGATAAATGTTTAACAAAATTGCACGTGCAAGATACGTGTCATAGTTAATCAAAGCACATTTGCACTACATTGTTATTTCTTACTATTGACAACATAATATTCTTGTCAGGTGCAGTATTAATACATGGCGAAATAAAAGAAAAAATGATTATTAATAGCTCTGGCAAGGATTTTTTTACTGTCACCTGACTTTGCTATCATTTATTGTCTTATTGACATTTCTAACCTAGACTATGCTCTTATCTCTTTAACCAATTTATCTAGCTCAGATCGCGCGACCCCATGTTCAGAGCCTGTACAGATGACTTTGGCATTTGGCCTTTGTCCTTTGTCCTTATCATATCTGTATCGTTAGCTTCATTTTGAAGTTAATTATAGTCAGTGATTTACCAATGGCTCTTTCCAATATAGAGTCTTCCAGTTCAGCCATAAAATCTAATGTTTCTTGCAAATGATTTTTACCGGTTTGAACCCCAGATGATCCATATGGCCGAACATATTGGATTGACCTAAATGGGACCACCAAATTTGATTGTTCTGGAAACCCCTTAAAAGACTCTCACCAATTTGAGCATCCTGGCACCTTTTAAGTTGGCACTCGGGGATACCTTTCGTTTGATTAATTTTCCAATACTTTTATTTTATCTATATATTTTAAAAATATTTTTTGTATAAGCTAATTAACTTTAAAAATATATACACAAAACCTAGTCAGAGAAAGGGATAAATGTTTTGCAAAGTTACACTTGCATGATATGTGCCATAATTGATCAAAGCTCATTTGCACAAAAATGTACATGCACGGTCATGATTTCAAAGATATTTCAAATTAATTCTAATATAGAAAGAATCAAAACATATGTCAAATATATTAAAATACATTATAAAACTTACAGCATATCTGGGATAAAAATCAATGAATGGAATTCAGAGTAATAGGATGAAATAAAACTTTTAAAGTTATCACATCTTTGAATATTAATATGTATTCTTGATTATATTGAAAGGATTTGATGATGCCATGAGCGTTTTCAAGTTTGCACTGGTGGGACTATAACTATTGTTCCATTGGCGGTGCCCAGGTACGATGCCTTTTTTGCCACCTCATGCGAGTTCAATTCGACACCTGATCTCTGATCATTGTAGCCTTTGTCATCAGGTGTGTGTTTTTGTGTTTTCATGTGTTTTTTTGCCCTTTATTTATGAACGTATGATTTCATTTAGGTTCAATAAGTTTCATGATAAACTTGAAGCTCCTCTCCAGATTGATGTTTTCAAGTATGGTACTAGGTCTCGAAAGAAAATTGTTTTAATTCGTTTGTTTAAATTTCTAATTAACTTAAATTATTCTATTTATTATTCTATTTATATTTTTAAAATAATTTTTTTAAGGTAATGAACAAGAAAAATCATCGGAATTATATATATCTGCATACATAGTGATATATGCACTTTGAGCAACTGTGGCCCATTCATACATGTAAAACTTAGCTGATCATTTCTCCATTATCTGACTATAATTTGTTAGTATATATTTTTAAGTTAAATAGTTTTTACAAAGAATATTTTTTAAGATAAATAATTTTGTAATAAAAGTATTGGAAAATTAATCATACGAATGGTATGTACAGTATAAGGATTTAATAAAAAAATTAATAAAATCTCAGGTAAGGCAAGATTTATATCTATTTTAGGTTAAAAAAACATACACAAAACCTAGTCAGCGAAGGGATAAATGTTGCCAAGTTACACGTGCACGATATGTGTCATAATTGAACAAAACTCACTTGCACAAAACAGTTATTTCTTAATATTGCTGAAAATATAATATTCTTGTGAGATGTAGTATTAATAGATGGTGAAATAAAAGGGAAAATTACTATTAATTGCTTTGGCCAAGATTATATTAAAAAAATTCTTTCGGTCACCTGATTTTGTTATCATTCATTATCTCCTTGGCATTTCTAACCTAGACTATTCTCTTATCTCGTTAGCTCAATTTATCTGGCTTAGATCACGTGACCCTATGTTCAGAGCCTATACAGATTACTTTGTGGCCTTTTTCCTTGTCAGATCTATATCGTTAACTTCATTTTGAGATAATTCTAGTCAGTGATACCAATAGCTCCTTCCAATTTACAGCCTTCTAGTTTAGCTTGAATCTTATTCTTCTTAATCTTCGGAGACCTTGCAAAGGATTTTCACCTGTTTTAAACCCCACGTGATCTATATGGCTGCACATACTGGATTGACCTAAATGAGACCCCCAAATCTAATTGTTCTGGGAACCCCTTAAAACACTCTCATAAATCTGAGCATCCTGACATCTTTTCAGTTGTCACTCGGGGCTGCCCTTCATTTGATAATTTTCCAATACTTTTATTAAATATCTATATTTTAAAAAAATTGTGTGTATATGCTAATTAACTTTAAAATATATACACAAAACCTAGTCAGAGAAAGGGGTAAATATTTTGCAAAGTTACATGTGCACAATATGTGCCATAGTTGATCGAAACTCATTTGCACAAAAATGTACATGCACGGTCATGATTTTAAAGATATTTCAAATTGATTATCATATAGAAAGAATCAAAACAAATGTCAGATCTATTAAAAATATATTATAAAACTTACAACCTATTTGGGTGGAAAATCATTTAATGGAATTCAGAGAAATAGGATGAAATAAAACTTTTAAAGTTATCACATCATTGAATATTAATATGTACTCTAGAGTATATTGAGAGGACTTGAAGATGCCATGAGCGATTTCAATTTTGCACTGGTGAGACTGTAACTATTGTTCCATTACATGTAGCGCTCAGGTTCGACATCTTTGTCGCAACCTCATGCGGATTTAATTCGGCGCTTGATCTTTGATCGCTGCACCCCTTTCCACCAGGTGTGAGTTTTTGTGATTTTATGTGTTTTTTGGCCTTTTGTTATATGAGCGTATAATTTTATTCATGTTCGGTAAGTTTCATGATAAACTTCAAAACTACTCTCCAGATTTATATTTTCAAGTACGGTTCTGGGTCCTGAAAGAAAATGGTTTCAGTTTTTTTTAAAATTCTAATTAACTTAAATTCTTTTGTTTATTATATTTATATTTTTTTAAAATTATTCTTTGTACAATCTAATTAACCATAAAAATCATAGGAATTATATATGTGCATACATGGTGTGCATATGCACTTTGAGTGACTATGGCCCATTCCTACATGTATAACTTAGCTGATCATTTCTCCTATTATGTGACTATGATTTGTTAGTATATATTTTTAAGTTAAATAGTTAATACAAAGAATATTTTTAAGATAAATAAATATGTAATAAAAGAATTGGAAAATTAATCAAAGAATGGTATGCACAGTATAAGAATATAATAAAGAATTTATAAAATATTAGTAAGGCAAAATTTATTTCTATTTTAGGATTAAAAAATATATGCAAACCCTAGTCAGAGAAAGGGATAAATGTTTCGCCAAGTTACACGTGCATGATATGGGCCATGCACATTCAAAGATATTTCAAATTAATTCTCATATAGAAAGAATCAAAATATATGTCAGATCAATTAAAATACATTACAAAACTTACAATCTATTTGGGGGGAAAATCAATATATGGAATTCAGAGTAATAGGATGAAATAAAACTTTTAAAGTTATCATGTCATTGATTATTAATATGTATTCTAGATTATATTGAGAGGATTTGAAGATGCATGAGCGATTTCAATTTTGCACTGGTGGGACTGTAACTATTGTTCCATTGCATACAGCGCCCAGGTACGACACCTTTGTCGCCACCTCATGCGGGTTTGATTCGGCGACTGATCTTTGATCATTGCACCCCTTTCCACCAAGTGTGTGTGTGTTTTTGTATTTTTGTGTTTTCATGTGTTTTTTTTTTTTGCCTTTTGTTATATGAGTGTATGATTTCATTCATGCTCAGTAAGTTTCATGATAAACTTGAAGCTCCTCTCCAGATTGATGCTTTCAAGTACGGTACTGGGTCCAGAAGGAAAAAAATTTCAGTTCTTTTATTTAAATTTATAATATTTATATATTTATATTTATAATATTCTATGTACAAGCTAATTAACCAGAAAAATCATAGGAATTATATAAGTGCATACATGGTGTGCATATGCGCTTTGAGCGACTATCCATTCCTACATGTAAAGCTTACCTGATCATTTTTCCCATTATGTGACTATGATTTGTTAGTATATATTTTTAAGTTAAATAGCTTATACAAAGAATATATTTTTTAATATAAATAAATATGTAATAAAAGTATTTAAAAATTAATCAAACAAATGGTATGCACAGTATAAGGATTTAATAAAAAATAAATAAACTCTTAGTTAAGGCAAGATTTATATCTACTTTAAGTTTAAAATTTTATACAAAACTTAGTAAGAGAAAGGGATAAATGTTTCGCCATGTTACACGTGAACAAAATGGTTCAACGCTCATTGGCACAAAATGGTGATTTCTTACTATTGCTGACAACATAATATTCTTATCAGATACAGTATTAATAGATGGAAAAATAAAAGAATTTTTTTTATTAATTGCTCCGACCAAGATTATATAAATTTATTTTTTGTTAACTGTCACATGACTTTGTTATCATTCATTGTCTTTTGTCATTTCTAACTTAGACTATACTCTTTTCTCTTTAACTCAATTTATCAGCCTTAGATCGCATGACCCCATGTTCAGAGCTTGTACAAATTACTTTAGCCCTTGTCCTTGTCATATTCGTATTGTTAGATTCATTTTGAGATAATTCTAGTCAGTGATTTACCCATGGCTCCTTCCAATTTACAGCCTTGAAGTTCAGACTTAAAATCTGATTCGTCTTAATTTTTCGATCGCCGTACAAATGATTTTCACTAGTTTGAACCCCAACATGATCCATATGGCCGCACATATTGGATTGACCAAAATGACACCCCCAAATATGATTGTTCCAGCGACCCCTTAAAACACTCCCACCAATCTGAGCATCCTGACGTCTTTTAAGTTCGCACCCGGGGATGCCCTTTGTTTGATTAATTTTACAATAATTTTATTATATATCTATATATTTTAAAATATATTATGTGTATAAGGTAATAAACTTTATAATGTATACACAAAACCTATTTAGAGAAAGGGATAAATATTTTTGCTAAGTTGCTCGTGCACGATATGTGCCATAGTTGATCAAAGCTCATTTGCACAAAAATGTACATGCACGTTCATGATTTCAAATATATTTCAAATTAATTCTCATATAGAAAGAATCAAAACATATGTCTAATCTATTAATTATATTATACAACTTACAACCTATTTGATGAAAAAATCAACGAATAGATCTCAGAGAAATAGGATGAAATTAAACTTTTAAAGTTATCACATCATTGAATATTAATATGCAGTCTAGATTATATTGAGAGGATTTGAAGATGACATGAGCGATTTCAAGTTTGCACAGTGAGACTGTAACTATTGTTCCCTTGTATGCAGTGCCCAGGTACAACACGTTTGTCGCCACCTCATGCTGATTTAATTCGGTGCCTAATCTCTAATCATTGCAGCCTTTTCCACCACGTGTATATTTTTGTGTTTTCATGTGTTTTTTGTCCTTTTGTTAAACGAGTGTATGATTTCATTCATGTTCCATAAGTTTCATGATAAACTTGAAACTCCTCTCCAGATTGATGTTTTCAAGTATGGCACTGGATCCCGAAAGAAAATTATTTTAGTTCTTTTCTTTAAATTGCTAATTATCTTAAATTATTTTGTTTAATATTTTTCAAAATATTCTATGTACAAGCTAATTAACCTGAAAAATCATAGGAATTATATAAGTTCATACACAGTGTGCATATGGTCTTTGAGCGACTGTGCCCATTCATACATGTATAGCTTAGTTGGTCATTTCTCGCATTATGTGACTATGATTTTTTATTATATACTTTTAAGTTAAATAGCATATACAAAGAATTTTTTAAAAAAATATACATAAATATGTAATAAAAGTATTGGAAAATTAATCAAATGAATGGTATGCACCTTATAAGGATTTAATAAAAAATAATAATAAAATCTCAGGTAAGGCAAGGTTTATATCTATTTTAGGTTAAAATATTTACGCGAAACCTAGTCAGAAAAGGGATAAATATTTTTGCCAAATCACACATTCACGATATGTGCCACAGTTGATCAACGCTCATTTGCACAAAATGGTTATTTCTTACTATTGCCGACAACATAATATTCTTGTCAGATGTAGTATTAATAGATGGTGAAATAAAAGGGAATTTTATTATTAATAGCTCTGGCCAATATTATATAAATTTTATTTTTGTTTACTGTCACATGACTTTGTTATCATTCATTCTCTTTTTGGCATTTCTAACCTAGACTATGCTCTTATCTCTTAAACTCAATTTATCCGGGTTTGATCGCACGACCCCAGGTTCAGAGCCTGTAAAGATGACTTTGGCCTTTGTCCTTGTCATATCCATATTGTTAGCTTAATCTTCATATAATTCTAGTCACTTATTTACCAATGGCTCCTTCCAATTTCAAGCCTTCCAGTTCAGCCTTAAAATCTGAATCTTCTTAATCCTCCGATCACCTTGCAAATGATTTTCACCTGTTTGAAATCCCAGGTGATCCAAATGGCCGCACATGTTGGATTGACCTAAATGAGACCCCTAAATATGATTTTTCTGGCAACCCCATAAAAGACTCTCACAATTTGAGCATCCTGGCATCTTTTCAGTTGGCACTCATGGATTCCCTTCGTATGATTAATTTTCCAATACTTTTATTATATATCTATATATTTTCAAAAATTATTCTGTGTATAAGTTAATTAACTTAAAAATACATGCACAAAACCTAGCAAGAGAAAGGGATAAATGTTTTGCTAAGTTACACGTGCACGACGGTGCCATAGTTGATCAAAGATCATTTGCACAAAAATGTGCATGCACAGTAATGATTTCAAAGATATTTCAAATTAATTCTCAAATAGAAAGAATCAAAACAGATCTATTAAAATACATTATAAAACTTACAGCCTATTTGAAAGAGAGAGAGAATCAATATATGAAATTCAGAGTAATAGGAGGAAACTAAACTTTTAAAGTTATCACATCACATCATTGAATATTAATATGTATTCTAGATTATATTAGGATTTTAATATGCCATGAGCGATTTCAAGTTTGCACAGTGAGACTGTAACTATTGTTCCCTTGCATGCAGTGCCCAGGTACGACACCTTTTTCGCCACCTCATGCTGGTTTAATTTGGCATCTGATCTTTGATCATTGCAGTCTTTTACACCATATGTGTGTTTTTGTATTTTCATGTATTTTTTTCCTTTGGTTATACGAGCGTATGATTTCATTCAAGTTCAGTTAGTGTCATGATAAACATGAAGCTCCTCTCCAGATTAATGTTTTCAAGTATGGTACTAGGTCCCGAAAGAAAATTATTTCAGTTCTTTTCTTTAAATTTCTAATTATCTTTAAATATTTTGTTTATAATATATTTATATATTTTTTCAAAATATTCTATGTACAAGCTAATTAACAAAAAAATCATAGGAATTATATCAGTGCATACACTGTGTGCATATGCGCTTTGAGCGACTATGGCCCATTCCTACATGTATAGCTTAGCTGGTCATTTCTCCCATTGTGTGACTATGATTTGTTAGAATATACTTTTAAGTTAAATAGCTTATACAAAGAATATTTTTTCATGTTAAATAAATATGTAATAAAATGATTGGAAAATTAATCAAATGAATGGTGAGGATTTAATTAAAAAAAATTAAAAAAACTCAGGAAAGGCAAGATTTATATCTATTTTAGGTTTAAAAAATTACGCAAAACCTAGTCAAAAAAAGGGATAAATGTTTCGCCAAATTACACGTTCACAATATGTGCCATAGTTGATCAACGCTCATTTGCAAAAAAAAAGGTTATTTCTTACTATTGATGACAACATAATATTCTTGTCAGATGCAGTATTAATAGATGGCGAAATAAAAGGGATTTTTTTAATTAATTGCTCTTGCCAAGATTATATAAATTTCATTTTTGTTTACTATCACATGACTTTTCTATCATTCATTCTCCTTTTGGCATTTGTAACCTAGACTATGCTCTTATATCTTACACTCAATTTATCTGGCTTTGGTCGCGCGACCCCATGTTCAGAGCCTGTAAAGATGACTTTGGTCATTGTCCTTTTCATATCAGTATTGTTAGCTTCATTTTGAGACAATTCTAGTCAGTGATTTACCAATGGCTCCTCCCAATTTCAAGCCTTCAAATTCAAACTTGAAATCTTATTCTTTTTAATCTTCTGATCACCTTGCAAAAGATTTTCACCTGTTTGAACCACCAGATGATCCATATGGCCGCACATATTGGATTAACCTAAATGGGACCCCCAAATCTATTTTTTCGATGACTACTTAAAAGACTCTCACCAATCTGAGCATCCTGACATCTTTTTAGTTGGCACTCGGGGATGCCCTTCGTATGATTATTTTCCAATACTTTTATTATATATCTATATATTTTTTAAAAATATGTTGTGTATAAGTTAATTAACTTAAAAATATAAACACAAAACCTAGCTAGAGAAAGGGATAAATATTTTTGCTAATTTAAACGTGCACGATATGTGCCATAGTTGATCAAAGCTCATTTGCACAAAAATGTGCATGCACGGTCATGATTTCAAAGATATTTCAAATTAATTCTCAAATAGAAAAATCAAAATAGATCTATTAAAATACATTATAAAACTTACAACCTATTTGAGAAAAAAATATCAATGTATGAAATTCAGAGTAATAGGATAAAATAATACTTTTAAAGTTATCACATCATTGATAATTAATATGTATTCTAGATTATATTGAAAGGATTTTAATATGCCATGAGTAATTTCAAGTTTGTACAGTGAGACTGTAACTATTGTTCCCTTACATGTAGTGCCCAGGTACGACACCTTTTTTGCCACCTCATGATGGTTTAATTCGGCGCCTGATCATTGCAGCCTTTTACAACTAGTGTGTGTGTGTGTGTGTTTTTGTGTTTTCATGCGTTTTTGTCCTTTGGTTATACGAGCGTATGATTTCATTCAAGTTCAGTAAGTTTCATGATAAACTTGAAACTCCTCTCTAGATTAATGCTTTCAAGTATGGTATTGGGTCCCGAAAGAAAATTATTTCAGTTCTTTTCTTTAAATTGCTAATTATCTTAAATTATTTTGTTTATAATATTTATATATTTTTTCAAAATATTCTATGTACAAGCTAAGTAACCAGAAAATCATAGGAATTATATAAGTGCATACACGGTGTGCATATGCGCTTTGAGCGACTATGGCCCATTCCTATAGCTGGTCATTTCTCCCATTGTTGTGACTATGATTTGTTAGAATATACTTTTAAGTTAAATATTATATACAAAGAATATTTTTTCATGTTAAATAAATATGTAATAAAATGATTGGAAAATTAATCAAATGAATGGTAAGGATTTAATAAAAAATTAATAAAATCTCAGGAAAGGCAAGATTTATATCTATTTTAGGTTAAAAAATTACTCAAAACCTAGTCAGAGAAAGGGATAAATGTTTCGGAAAATTACACGTTCACGATATATGCCATAGTTGATCAACGCTCATTTGCAAAAAATGGTTAAATAAATTATAAAACTTACAACCTATTTGAGACCTATTTATGTGCCATGATTTCAAAGATATTTCAAATTAATTCTTAAATAGAAAAATCAAAACAGATCTATTAAAATACATTATAAAACTTACAACCTATTTGAGAAAAAATCAATGTATGAAATTCAGAGTAATAGGATGAAGCAAAACTTTTAAAGTTGTCACATTATTGAATATTAATATGTATTCTAGATTATATTGATAGGATTTTAATATGCTATGAGCGATTTGAAGTTTGCACAGTGAGACTGTAACTACTATTCCCTTGCGTGCAAGTCCCAGGTACGACACCTTTGTCGCCACCACATGCGGGTTTAATTCGGCTCCTGATCTGATCATTGCAGCTTTTTCCACCAGGTGTGTGCTTTGGTGTTTTTATGTATTTTTCCTCCTTTTATTTTATGAGTGTATGATTTCATTTAGTTTCACTAAGTTTCATAATAAAGTTGAAGCTCATCTTCATATTAATGTTTTCAAGTATGGTACTGGTCCAGAAAGAAAATTATTTTAATTCCTTTGTTTAAATTTCTAATTAACTTAAATTCTTCTGTTTATTATATATTTATATATATTTTTTGTATAAGATAATTAACCAACAAATCATAGGAATTATATCTCTGCATACATAGTGACATATGCACTTTGAGCGACTGTGGGCCGTTCATACAAAGAATATTTTTTAAGATAAATAAATATGTAATAAAAGTATAGAAAAATTAATCAAACGAATGGTATGCACAGTATAAGGATTTAATAAAAAAATTAAAATCTCAGGTAATGAAAGATTTACATCTATATTTGGTTAAAAAATATACACAAAACCTAATCAGTGAAAGGGATAAATGTTTTGCCAAGTTATAAGTGCATAATATGTGCCATAGTTGATCAAAGCTCATTTGTACAAATTAGTTATTTCTTATTATTGCTGACAACATAATATTCTTGTCAGATGCAGTATTAATCGATTGCGAAATAAAAGGGATTTTTTTTATTAATTGCTCTGGCCAAGATTATATCATTTTTTTTTACTGTCATGTGATTTTATTATCATTCATTCTCTTCGTGACATTTCTTACCTAGACTATGCTCTTTTTTCTTTAAATCAATTTATCTGGCTTAGATCGTACGACCCTTGCTTGGAGTCTGTTATCTGTTAAGCATGTAATAAGCATGTATCCACTTTATCCCTATTGAGCAACCTTAAAGTGGATACATGCTTATTACACAAGAATTTGAGATATCTTCACTACAACATTTCCAGTAGATAGCTATTGGATTCTGAAAAGGATAGCAAGAAGCAGGAAGGTTACAATGGAGACTGAGGAATGTGAAAGACGGAAAATATGAAGAAGTTCCGAGTTAGATCCATGTACAAAAAGTTCAAAGGAGATCAGGAGAATGTGAAATGGAGGAAACTGATGTGTGGGAACCTTGCTAGACAAAGAGCAGTTTTTATACTATGGTTGGATTGCCATAAAATTCTAGCAACGAAGGACATTTTGAGAAGGTTTGGTGTTGAAACTGACAAGAAATTTGCTTTCTGTGGAATGGATTAAATATTGCAACATTTATTTTTTGAATGTGGCAAAACAAGAAGTATCTGGTATGCAGTTCTGGTGTGGATGCAAAGAGGAAGAACACCATTTAACTGGAAAAATGAGCTTCATTGGTTGGTGCAAAATACTAGAGGAAAAGGCTGGAGATCATATTTGTTGAAGATTGAAGTAGCGGAGGCAATATATGGTATATGGAAGCTCAGAAATGAATTCAGTTTTGGAAGGAAAATACAATATAGCAATATTAGTAGGGAGATCATTGAATGTATAGTCTAAAGAGTATGGTTAAGGCCTAAACTTAAAGAAACGTGTGCTAAATCAATGTTGGAAGAGGAGTAGAGATAGTGAGTATGTAAAGGAGATGATCAGTTTTTGGAGAAGAAATAAAAGTTAAAACCTCTCCAAAAAAATGTTTATTTCTGCTCAAATGTTATTTATTATCGCCTGAAAATATTGACTAAAAGTGTTTCCGGTAATGTTTCACTGAAAAATGTGCATGTTAGTTTGGATGGATTTTGATTTTGTCACCAAAACTCTATCTAAAATAAGAGCATATACAAAGAATTTCAAATGTCAACTGATTTTTGGATTAAGCTTACAAAATGAAAATAATATGCAACAAGGAAATATAATGAATATGTAATAAAATACATGTCGCAAAATCATTATTCACTTTTGATTTAACAAAAGATAGAACGAAAGGTTTATCTTTATGGTTATATTTCGTATCCAATCAAGTGTAATGTAAGATAGGCAGTGTCAATGATATGATGGCTTTCAGATAAGATACATTTTCTTTTAAATCTTAATCAATTAAGATGCGACTATTAAAAACTAAAATTTAGCCTCATTGGTCTCGATGTTACATTAGAATATAACAAAGCTAAAGATAAATAATTCTTCATACATTATATAACAGTTTTAAAAATCATATCTGCGCATATGCTATCAATTCACCATATTCATTCATACCCAGTAAGTTAGTATATAGTAAAATTATCTTTTTTCCTTGTACAACTTGCTTAATTCATATAAAAATATAAATAAACCTAGTTAGAAAAAAGGAGAAATGTTTAGATAAGCTTTACTTGCACGATACGTGGCATAGTTGTTCAAATCTCATTTGCACAAAAGGTACATGCACCGATAAAATTTCTATGATATTTCAAATTAATTCTCATATAAAAAGAATGAATACATATGTCAAATAATTTAAATACAAATTTAAACACATGCCCATTGAAGAAAAAATAATAATAAATCGAGTGCATAGTATAAGGATAAAATAAAACTATTAAAGTCCTTACATGATTGTAGATTAATATCAATTGTAGATTAAGTAGAATGGATTTGATAATGTCGTGGGAAATTTAAAGTTTTCATTGGTGGTATTGTTCCTTTACATTCAACCACCACCTACGGCGCCTTCGTCGCCCCCATCGTTTTTTGTGTGTATAATATTCAGCCTAAGAAGGAGGTTTATGCAATTCCTAATGTGATCTACCCGTACTCTAATTTTTGTTTTTTCTTCTCGTTTTTAATAATTTCATTATGGTTCAATGAGTTTCACGATAAACTTAAAACTCCTCTTCTAATTGAGGTTTTCAAGTAGGTTACTGGGTATGGATAGAAAAAAGTTGTAATTCTTTTGATTAAATTGCACAGAGTGTTTTGGGAATTGTTGTTGAACAATCCATTTATTCCATATAATGTAAATATAAATAAAGTTGATGTTTATCATTGACCACTAGTGCTTATTAACATATTGTAAAGGTGGAAATTTGGGTATTTAGATTACAGAAAGATATGGTGATGAAATTCCAGGACTCAAATTTTTCAATGTATTCTCGCATGTCAATTTTCAATAGTCATTTGATAGTTTGAGGGCTATATGCGAATATCATAAACAAATAGTAAAGTTATTATGAGACTATTAAAAATTGAAAACTAACATCCCGCTTCCAACATGCCACTAAATTTAACACACCAAAAGATACAAACATCTTCTTGCGTTATGGGATGATACTAAAATTTCCCTCATATGCACGCTCTCTTCATTTACTGTAGTAATCCATATATTTTAAGTTAATATACCAAACTAATCTTTATTTTCCAGGGAAAATTTGCTGAATTATTATTTAAAAAAATACTAACATAGTGGTAGAAATGATCATCTAAGCTATACATGTATGATACGTGCCACAGTCACTCAAAATGCATATGCATCCTACGGTACATGCACAGATATAATATCCATGATTTTTCCAGTTAATTGGCTTATAAAAGAATATTTATTTTAAAATCAATAGAAATAGATGAAGTAAAAAACAATTAAAAAATTCACGTAAGGAAAGATTTATATCTATTTTAGATAATTTCTTTAGGATTTGATGATGCAATGGGAGATTTCAAGTTGCTAAGGATGGTATAATTTAGGAATAAAATAGTTCCATATGTTGGTCGTCTCGACATGGATAATGGGATGGGTATTTGGTTTAACACAACCTAACAAAGTGCTTGCACCCTTGATCAACTAAAGCTCTGTGCTTCCCAATACTAGTGCATCTCCACTCAAGCGCTAGTGCATATGGTGTCGGGCTGAAGGGGTCTTAACATATTTGTTACAATTCTACCACTGTTTGCTACACAAACTAGGTTTCTTTCAATTTTTCCCCCAAGCTTAATTAACATTAATTATTAAAATCCTATTTGACATTTATTACAAAAATAAATGTTTATTTCTGTTCAAAAGTAAGTTATTATCGCCATAAAATATCAGCTGAAAGTGTTCCTGGTAAAGAGAACAACTTGACATTATTTTGGATGAACCCTCTCGGCTGTAGGGGTGATTACACCTAAACTATGTGTTTCTCTTCTTCCAACCTTCTTCCATCAGATTTGGTGTTTTGCTAGCCGATTCTGCCCCCAGAAATGGGAAAATCAGGTGGTA
>JAULKK010094819.1:0-17728 GCA_032355705.1 Rubia peregrina
TAGGTCTGTCGGGTCGGGGTCGGGTTCGGGGTCGGGGTCGGGTCTGTCGGGGCGGGGTCGGGATCGGGGTCGGGCTCGGGGTCGGGTCTGTGGGGGCGGGGTCGGGGTGGGGGCGGGGTCGGGGTCGGAGTCGGGGTTGGTTCGGGTCAGGGTCGTGGTCGGGTTGGGTTGGGTCTGTCGGGTCGGGGTTGGGTTCGGGGTCGGGGTCGGGGTCGGGTCTGTCGGGTCGGGGTCGGGTCGGGTCGGGGGTCGTGTCGGGGTCTGGGTCGGGTCTGGGTCGGGTAGTGGTATGGGTCGGGTCGGGTCGAGTCGGGCGGGTTCGGTTCGGGCCGGTTCAATCAAATCGAACCGAGTTTGAAATATTTTAATTGATTTGTAGTCGAACAAACTCGTTTACGGTCGTAGAAATTTGATGAAATTTGAAAAATGTAACTATAAAAATAGTCAGAAAAGAGTAAAAAATATTCACTCTTGAGTGAAGTCAATTACACTAAATAATACTATATTAATCAAAAGATGGGAAGTAATCGGGTATTAATTGGGTACCCATAAATACCCATTTTAAATGGGTTTATGGGAAGATTGGGATCTCAATCCCATTTTCTCTTTGTACCCAAATACTATAAATCCCATTTGATCATAATCCCAAACTAGAATGGGATGGGAATTTCCCATCCCATTAGCTTATATTTAATGGGTCCCAATAGTTATTGGGATTAATTGACCTCTCTAATAAATATATTAAAATTCAAACATATTTATTGAACATGCTGATAATGATTACAGTGTAAATATAGTTAGTACAGAGAGAGTAAATTTAATTAGTTTGAAATCTTATGGTTAAAGTCAGCAAACTTGTACTAACAAAAAGTTTTGGACGCGGATGGGAGGTCTAATTTTATGGTCCAACCAACTATGTGGTGTTAAGAATATAGTACTAAAATACCTAATATGTGGCGCTAAATGAACCATTAAATGAGGTTGGCGGATAATAGCAAATCTTGCATTGAAAATGCCAGATATTCCACACCTAGAATTTTTTTAATTTTATTTTTTTTAAAAAAGAGCAGTTTGCAGATGAGGGAAAGTCCAAAAAAGTAAGCACCATTGTCCATCAGCCCACAACTTCCAAGAAACATAACGTATTCCGGGAAGCATCAATTTGACGTACTACTTCTTTATATGGAGACATGGAGTAGTACTTTTTCAAATGCATGCTCCGTCCCAGTCTAAATTATAAATTTAATTTTTTTAAAACGGGTATAAGGCCGTGAATAGCGCTTATGTGAACACCAGAGAAGATCTCAAGAATGCTTATTCCAACTGTAGTATTTACTATTCTCAATCAAAGTTTGACAACATATTTAAATAGATATATGAGTAATAATATATACATATGTGATATTGTTCAACTCATCGTAACAAGTAGTTTCTAAATATTAACTTTTTATTTTCCGTTATTATACGTAAGCGAACATATTAACGGTCAAATATGTTTATTGAATAGCGTGATAAAAGCAAATGTGTAAATTAGGCTGGGACGGAGGGAGTAATACTTTTCAAAATTGTTTACCAAAAACAATATAATAATTTGATATTTAAAATTATAACATATCTGAAATAATCTTATGTATATCAATACATTTTATAATTAAAATAATATACTTTTAACTTCATGGTAATGAAAATAAAATTTTAAAAAAGGATTATACTCAATGAGGAGCCTCGTGTATCAATTCAAAAGAAAATCCTCTCTATTTAAGATGAAATTTAATTAAATAAATTTATTTTTGTTAAATTTAATTTAGAGAAAAGTTCCTCCAGCTCTCGTGAATCGATCCGATGACGGAGGAACGAACATTTCGATTGTAAGAACGGTGGAGGGATGGTATACATCCCAGGTGTACTGCTCGTTCCATCTCGGGTTGAATCGGTCCAAAATTGTTAGGGTCCTGACCCACTTTGGCCTGTATTTTGCCACCACATACCCGTCGGTGGTGCCACGTGTCCCATCCCTCGTCTTCACCGACAACAGATTGGCAGCATCGTGGACGCCGACCTTCAGTAGAGGATTCATCCTTAAGAGATCCACACTTGAAGCAGTTGAAACGCCTAGCGAAGTTGTGAGCTCCACAGTTCCCAAATGAACAGTACTAGTCCCCAGGTCTTACATCAAGGCCCAACAATGTTGTTGGCAGCGACGAAGACGATTCTGCCATCACAATTTGCTCGTCTGCCGCCAGATGGCTCGCTCACCCCCTCTCCAATTCGTGGGAGTTTAACGTCGACCGCTTCCTTCTGGTCAGTAGCTGAATTAGCTTCACCTCTCTCTGCATTTAATTTGCGCCAAAATGGTGAATCCTAATCTTTATCAGCTGAACTAGCTTATGAAATTATGAGCATTAAGGTATATCTCCGCAATTTTTGTTATGTATAGTTTGAAATTAGTAAATCATCAGGGGTGGTGACCAAGATGTGGTGGACTGGTGGCTGGGGGGCAGGAGGTGAGTGGGCGGAGGTGGTGGTCTTGGTCGCTGGGGTAGCGGGCTGGAGGGGGTGGGGGTGGAAGGTGGTGGTGGGTTGGTCCGTTGGTGGTGTTCAGCAACTGGAGGTGGTGGACGAAGGACATTTTTTCCTTTTAAGTTTTTGTTTTAGGTTGAAATGACATTTTGGTCATTTTCAGTCGGTCAATGGGCGGAAATGACCAGTCAATGTCGCGCGGAATATAGTCTGTAGTGTTATATTTGCACTTATTAAAGTAGTTGGTGTTATTTTTGCACTAAAAAATATTTAAGGATTACACGTGCACTTATTGAAGTTATATAAGGTTATATTTGTATATCTCCCTTTAGTTTATTTTTGTAAAGTTAAATTTGAATTTAATTATCTGAGCTTAAAGTTGCTGAAGCGAACTTATTATTGTTAAAGTTAAATTAACTCACTGAAAATGGGAAAATGGAAAGGAAAACAAGTTTTGAGACACAAGACTGAATTGAATTGGTCTAAACTAGCCGCTAACGAACTTAAATGAGATGCATTGAACAAGATATAACTAAACAATTCTACAACAGCCTCTACTGGACTAGGCTGAATGATATAGGTGTGCAATGAGATGAAATGAACTAGAACTCAATAAATTAAAAAGAACTAGTCTGAACTGGACAGCTGTTTTTTTATTATGAAAAACTAAAATAATCACTAATATTAGCAATAACCTATGGATAAAATGTAGACAAAACTAATTTTACTGGACTGAAATGGATTAGATGTAAACAAATTACTCTTAAGATTGGTAATCTTCACTAAATCTAATAACACAGATACTATTCATAATAACAATAACTATGATAATAATTATATTTTCGATTTATGAGTAAGAGTCCGTCTCTTTAAATATGGTATTTCCATAAGTCATGGAAAGACCAAGTTTTAAAGTGTAAATTAGAATAAATGAAGAAATTTTTTTGGTTGCATAGTAAAATTTTAATATTGCGAATAAGACCTTTTACCCTTTGTTGTTGTAATTAAACCCCGTCTTTCCATAAGCTATGGAAAGACGATCTTTCTCAAAACTTTGCCAATGAGTAAACTAAATGTAATTTACAATAAAAACTAAAAATAAAACAGAACTTTTGTTAACTGAGTTAAATTAAATTTTGTTAAACTGGACTTTTAATGGACTAAATTCATTTGAGATTATGTGGATGAGTAGGCATGAATATATAGAAATTGGTACCTTCAAATGATGTTCCCGGGCCTTCAAAATCCTCGCCGCTCCCAACAGCATGGCAACATGAGCATCATGTCCACACGCGTGCATCTTCCCCGCGTTTTTACTCTTGTGCTCCCATTCAACACCTTCCTGTTAACAATTATACAGTGGTTATTCCACTATAAAACCAATGGTGTGTAATTAATAAACATGTGACACGTACTCTCCCTCCATTTTTGGACTATTTACTTTTCACGATTTTTAATAATCATGTTTGACGGTCAATATTTCTAGTTACATGTAACAATTTTGCATAAAAAATCAAAATTTAAAAATAAATTTTAAGATGAATTTAATGAGATCTCATACTCCCTCTGGTTGCCTAATATTGGCACAAGAAAATGACACACTTTATAAAAAAAAAGTAAAATGAGTAGAGGAGATTGTATAGTGAGAGTAAAAAAGTAAATTATGTGGATAAAAACAATCTAGTATTTAAAAAAAATGTCAGTATAAAAAATCATCCCAAAAAGGAAAGGATGTCAATATAAAAAAATATAATATTTTATTATAAATATATTAATTTTATACTTATCATCAAAGTACATCAAGTTTTACTTTTAAAAAATAAATAGATCAAAACTGTTGGGATGAAGGGAGTATTGGTCAACACACGTTGCCTATTATAAATATGTCAAAAGAGGTGTACCATAACCGACCGAGCAAGCCAATTGGCTTGGAATTCCGATCTAATACCTTCACACAAACTTTTTACCACTTAAATTTAAAAGATATTAAATTATTAGTGCAAAATACATTAAAAAAGTAAAAAATGAATGGTGCGAATGAGAATTTATCACAAGAGAAAAAAGTCAATATTAAAAAATTATTCTAGTAAGAAAAGTGAATCATTATTAGAGAATCATAGAGAGTAATTTAAAAGAATTAAGATGAGAGAGTAAGGGTGTATTATTCAACAAGACGTGATTAAGTTATAAATTAAATATTATACTCCTTCGATTTTCTATTTGTGGCATAATATATTTAAATGTTTGATTGATGTGAATAAAATGAATCGATGAAATTGAAGGTAAAACGTAAAAAGTTGACTCAGTTGAATAATTTTTTTGAATATTTGATAAACGGTTAAAAAATATTTGTTAAAGAAGTAATATTTTGTTTGCGAAAAAAGTAAAAGGCGATCTCCCTGCTCTCAAAATATATCAATTTTACTCACAAACAAAGTTTGTTCACACACACCCTAAAATTACATGTAGACCAAGAATCAAAATAATTATTTCACCCATCTTAGTTTCCACAGTTAAAAACAAGATTATGTCTTGTCCAATAAAAAATATTTCAATAAATTCAACTCAACACTACTAACCATCAAATAAATTTAATTTTTAACATATTTTAAAACTAACAGGCTAAACTCAACACCAAATAAACCGACTAATTTTTTTTAGTAGAAGCGGAAGAAATGAAGGTACCTGAATGGGGAGGGCGTCCATGTCAGCTCTGAGAGCGACGAAAGGAGGTCCGCCGGTGCCGATCACGGCTCTGATCCCAGTACTAGCCAAAGGGTACCGGTAACCGATCTCCATTCGATCCAGCTCCTCACGAATCAGCTTACTCGTTTCATACTCTTCGAAAGCAAGCTCCGGCTTCTCGTGGATTCTCCGCCGCACCGACACTATCCACTCCATATTTTCCGGCAGGAGAGCCATCCTCAGCACCTCCTCCGACCACCCTTTGCTCGACTTCTGTTGCTCAACCTCCCTCGCGCCGGACGACGATGTCGTGTTCTTACCCATCCTAGGACAACCCACCTCGCCCGAACACAGCCTTAAACTGGGCTTCGATTCTAAATATGCCAAGTCGTGATCGTAGCCACTTTTGGCTGTCTCCGACGCGGCTGAAGCCAACATGAAAAGGATTGATGAAAGCAGAATAACATGGAGCCTCAACATCTTGGAGGGGAAAGTGAGATTTTTTAATTTTATTTTTTTGAGTAGAAGTGAGGGATTTGAAGGGGGAGGAAGACCGGAGAATTAGTAGAAAAACAGGGGGGATGTGGGCCATGTTTTGAAATAGGAGCACGTTGGTGATAATATTGGAGAAAGACTATTCTCATGATGCCCAATATCAGTCACGTGTTGGAATTCCTTCTTTCTTCATCCTCATGGGAGCATCTAATGTAGGGCCCGCCATTTATACACAAGTAGTACTCCCTCCGGTTCATTGACCACATTTTTAGGTATGTTTGACCAACGATAACTTTAGTTTTATATAATAATGGTAAATAAAAAAAAATATTCAGTTACTACATATTATGGAGAATCTAAAGGTATCTCATACGGTAATTTTATGTTTATATATTGTACAAAATTTATGGTCAAACATGCCTTGAGAAAAATGTACAAAAAATGGTGTCAATGTTAGTGAACTACAGGGAGTAGCCGAAAATTTGAGTGGCTCTCCTCTCCTACCGTCCTTGGCTAAATTAGATACTCCCTTAATGTGATTTTCAAGGTAGTTTCAGGTGGTTTTGATGGCTAAAAGATGATATAAGATCATACATTAAGGATAAAAATAATAATTTAGTCTACCTGAAAATCACCTGAAATTTGATTTGGGACCAAACAAATCATTTTGAATTTGTTGGGTACCTAATGTACGTAGTATTGGCATCGGGGACCAAAAGATGGTATTGCGACATATGTTGGGGACCAAAAAAATAATTTAGTCATATTTAAATTATATGTCAATCAAACGGATTATCTATGCAATGATAGATTAAAAATTCAATAAAAATTGTAATATCACTCTCATGTATATTAACTCGCTTCCCGCGTGAATGATGATAATTTGGCATATAGAAGTGTATCAAGCTTCATATCACTACGCAAAAATGATTTTTCAAACATCACTTTATCCAAAGCACGATATACATTATTCAAATTGTTAACACCTTGAAAATTACAATTGGATCCATCCAAATAAATGGATTCCTAACATAAATAACACAAGCAAAATCATGAAGACACAATATGTACAACTAGATCGAGAACAATATATCGTAGTGATAACTAAATCGAGTTATCATTGATCCGTCTCCCCTTGGGGTCGCTAATAAACAACCTTTCGGGAGATATACTAACCCGGGGAGAGAGCTTATGAGAGGATCAAAGATAAGAATTTATATTGTTGCTCATGTTCCTATTACTGTACTACATATGGGGTAGATAGTGACAAGACTGGGATCATCCACAGAGATGTTAGAAATCTAAAAGTTAACTACACACAGTCGCAATCGGGTCGTCAATCCGATCACGTGTCAGGAATAGCTAATGTTGCATAACAGGTTTTGTGGGGATTTTATCTAACAACTACAAAAGAGTAAAATATATATCACTAGCACTTGAAGAATATTTGTGTAGCATGACCGGTGATATGTTTTGGTTCTAGATTCAATCATTTTCAAGACATATGAACATATCCTAAGGCTTATGACACATAGTGTAGTCGATGGTCAACACTATCCACTATCTGTCACATAAGGGTGTGCATGTTTCTTCCATTGGCACCGTCTCCATAATTAGGGAAGTACAACAACGACTCTACACATTGTGAAGGTCTGACTCTTCTCCGTGCTTTTACGTCCCGAACAGTCTATTACGAATAATTTTCCCTAGGACTATAGAGGCAAAGAGATAGGCACTTTATCGATGACTCTAAGGTTGCAATTTACGCTTACCCTCGTTTGCTACTAATGTTATCTCTATCTGTAACCCTTCGGGGCAACTCACCTGCTAAGACTAGCTTACGGTCATCGTAACGGTAACTCGGCGACCCACATGCACACTCTCATATGATCCCTGGCCCTGCTACCCTATCACATCTAGGTTTCTCTTCCTCGGGGGATATCAATAATTGTGCTAACATGAAATTAGACTACGGTGTGTGCCGTCTTAATGTTACAATCATGCAATTAACAAGAATATGAAGAACAAGTCAACATAATAATCATAAGCACATAAAGATATGTACATCTACAGAATCTCTCAAAACAAACACCAAATCAAGAATACAAATATAAACACCAAGTTAATTAACTACTCCATAAGCATTGAACCCAAATATTTTATTGGATTCAATGTCCTTGGGCAAAACAAGGAAAAAATTAGACAGAATGATGAATCCTTTCTCTCTCTACCAACTCTTAGGAGAATAAAATGAGCCAAAAAATTTAAACCCTAGTCGACATGGGCTGCTATATATAGTAGTAGGAAATTGGGCCTTGAAAAAGGCCTAATGAGGCCAAAAACCCTAGCAGCCGCAAACGACATGGGCCATGCTGCCTTGCACGGTCGTGTCAGCTGGGTCTGGCATGGGTCTTGCTAGCCGGTGCATGACATTGGCTATGACTATGTTTTTGTCTTTTGATGCTTGCGCCTGCATCATTTGGTACAGGCATTCAACTGGAATCACTTCTTGATCAGTTGAACAACGCGGACCGTGTAAATCCTTGTGGGTCGTCTGCTAGGAGTAATTTTTTGAGGAAAATGATAGTGCGACCGTGGTAATCTTCGTATCCCGTGGGCTGATTTCAAATGTTGAAAATGAAATGGCATTGGGCCATGTAAAAGGGCACTGTTTGTGTCCATACTTAGCCTCACAAAGGTTTGAAACAGAGCGAACAACTCGTGACAAGGGGTTGTGACACTGTTGTGCTGGTTGGCATGACTTGTGCTGGAGGCCCGTGGCACGACTATGTTGGCTGGTGCGGTCGTATCGGCTGATGCAGGCGTGCAGAGTCTTGAGAATGTTGTACTTCATCTCCCTTTTTCCGGCGTGATTCCATATACTACCACGTTTTGATTCGTGGTCTTCTATCTACTACAATCCTTACAAATGACCTTCAAATATCTATTACCACCCTTGCAGATGGCCTTCTACATGACAACGCCGAAGTTCTCACAAACAACCTACTAGTAAGCACACAAAAGAAGATCTGGGTGCTCGTGAGGACAATGTGTCCATTAGATCCAATTAAGTCTACAAAACTTGGGATTAAATAAGGAAACCAACAACGGTCATCTAAACCCTTTGCAATGTAAATCCAACTAAAATTAGCAATCAACCAAACAAAATATAATAACAAATGTATCAAATGCATTGGTTAACACATGTATATAGGTGCAGATAAATCATTATGAACAAAACGTTCTAATCGATCAGGTCGAAGAAAAAAACTAATGTATGTAGAAAAATTCCACACTTATTCAATAACATAAATATAAAAAAACATAAGCAAAAATAAACTTATTTCCCCATTTCCACATAATGAGTTGACGACGAAAAGAAAATTGGAAAAAACAAAAGTGTAGATTTTTTTATAGAGAGTAAGGGAGTGTATTCACCAATTGAGATTAATCCTTCTATTTTGCAAAATAAATAAATAAATCATTATTAGACATTGATGAACATGTGAGCTATTATTTTTTGGTAATCATTAACGGAAAACAGTCTAAAGTATTCCACCAAATTAAAGGCTTGAGGCAAAGATGTTCGTTATCTCCGTACTATTTCATTATATGACAACAAGCTCTTTTATGGGATATGAATTCGGAATCCCCTTCAAGAAGAAAGCTTGGCTTCAGAATTAGCATATCAGGTCCTTATCTTTCTCATCTTATGTATGCTGACGATTGTACAATCTTTTTGGAAAACAATCAGCATAATGTGAGATTTCTAGCTCAAAGGCTTGATTCGTATGCTAAGTTCTCAGGTCAGTGGATCAGTTTCGAGAAGTCTTCACTCTTTTTAAGTCCAAGCACACCTCCATGGTGGTGGAATTGGGCGGCTTATTCTTTTAACATCCATAGAACGGGGATTCCAGACAAATAATGAGAGTGAATATATTGTTTGTATAAAAAATAGTTATGTTTAATGGGCTAGTTGACAATCTCAAAAGGAAAATTAAGAAATGGAGGGATGATGGTATTTCTATGAGTGGCAAGGTAGCATTAGAAAAATCGTCTCTTCAGACAGTAGCACACATACTATGTCATTTTACAGAATATTGAAGATGATTCATGAGAAGATTTACAGAGTCATCAAGAACTTTATTTGGAATGGTCGAGCATAAAACCACAAGATCTATTGGAAAAGTTGGGAAGTTCTTTGCAAGTAAAAAATTAAGGAGGTTTAGGAATGCGATCATCAGAACAGATGAACCAGGCTTTATTAGCCAAGCATGCGTGTAAACTTCTCAATGATAAGGATCCCCTGTTTTCCAAGTTTTTCACCAGTAAATATGGTTCATTACTGCCAGGTTCATATTAACTCAAAATTGGGGGATTATTAGGATTGAAATCAATATGGTAGGGAGCGAAGATCACTTATCCTAAATTGCAGTGACGTATCTGGAATGGTCAACAATTCGAATTCAAGGTAATTGGATTATGGGTATAGCAAATCCGCTAAGTACAATTACTAGTTGGGATAATCAATCAAGTTTAAAGGTTTCTAACCCTATTAATAGCAACATGCAGTAGAGGCCTTAAAACTATTTTCCCTAAATTGGTGGCATAAAGAATTCTCCAAATCTGTATCCAAAAGCATGTGAGTCCAACATAGGAAGATTGTATAGTGTGGACTGAAACTTCTTTATGTCAATATACTGTTAAGCATGGCTATAGGGAGGCTAAATCCCTCTCAGCCAAACCTTTGCCACAATCATCTTCTACATCAGGTGGGGATATTGATTTTTTTATAAAAAAATTGGAAGATTAAAGTTCCTCTGCATCTGCAATTTTCAGATTGGAGAATTCTACAAAATGCACTGCATGTGTCACATGAGCTGCATAAAAAAAGGAGTTCCTATCAGTCCTCTTTGTCCTTTATGTTATAATACTCTGGAGTATGTACATCATTTGTTCACGGAATGTGAATTGAGCAGGAAAACCTAGAGATGCAGCTCATTTAGTTTTGATCTATCTATCATCTCTTTGTTCAAATGTTGGCTTGCTGAATGGATTTGCGCCTACAAAAAGGGATATTGCGCTATCCTTTTCCATCATATGGGAGATTTGGAAATTTATAAATAAGGTGATTTGGGATGGAGTTCAAGTCAACATCCATATTAATCCTATTCAGATTTGAGGAAATGCAAAAAGATTTAATTCCTTCTATTCCTACTTGAAGAAATCGATGCCAATCACACTACTACAATGAGTACCCAATATCGACAAGTTTAGAAAAATAAAAGCTTATTCCGGAATGGTTCGCTTTTTCTACCTTCAAATCCTTTCAAGGTTTATATCACCGATGCAACATATGGTAGGCACAAAAAAAAGCAACAATTGGAGCTTGGGTTCAGTTAAATAAGATGATGTTATCTTTCTATATCGGAAGTAGAATCATCCTATGACATTTTCGAGGCAAACTCCCCACTTCAAGCACATTTACTTGCTATTTTGTACTACTTGGAGCACATTTTAAATAAGGGGAATACACACATTTTGCTCTGTTCGCATTCTCTTGTGGCAATCAATCTCATCAAAGGAAACGATAAGATCCATGATAGCATCCAGAATGAGATTTCTGGCATTTTACAACTATGTAATGACTTTTCCTCTATGTTCTTTATGCATGTAGGAAGGGAAGAAGATAGTCTAGCACACAACCTTGCCAAGAATGTAATTTATTTTCTTAACTAATTAATAAAACTAGGCTTTCAGATCAAAAAAATTACACTCCAAAACTTGCTCAAATTTCATTAAAATAGAGTGTGTATGGTGGATGATAACTGTAGTTAGAGCATCTTGAATTGTAAGAGGTCATGCATAAAATAAATATCATTCATAAAAAATCACGTTCACTTAGCATTTTTTAATAAACTGGGGATGAGAGAATTATAATTTAAAATATTTTAAATTTTGCACTATGATACAATAATGTTAATTTAACTACAATAATTTTTCATGGTCTTTGAATTGTACAAATACTTTCTTGAGTGACCCGCACCCCGGGGGGTTGTAATCTTGTGTGAGAATTACCTCGCAGAGTGCTAAGTGATCAAAGATAAAGATTTGTTTATTGCTCCCGTACTCACTACTAGCCACTATAAAGTAGCTAGTGGTAAGTCTGAGGTCGTCCACAGAGTTACTAGAATTTATAGTTAACTTTACACAACCCACGATCAAGCTTCACTTTGATTGTGTGTCGGTAATAGAAGATGTTTGGGAATAGATAATTGGAGGGTTTGTGTCTAACAACTACAGAACATGCAAGCAAAGAGATTAAAACTATATTTAACTAGTCTTGGGGAATTTGCATAACATGACAGATTGATGACTTTGATCATAGATTCTATCACATGTAAGACACATAAACCTATCTCATGACTATGTTACATAGTGTGGATGAAGGCCGGGAATCCCAATGTCTGTCACACAAAGGTTCATCTTCCTTCAAGAGCCAACTCACCTCCTCTGTAATTAGGAAATGTGCATCGATTGACCTTTTGGATCCACTTCTCATTCCTCGTCATCTCACTCCCGATGCTAACGCACTCCCTGCTCAAAGGAACTAAGTCTTGCGTAGGTTGCAACCGTTAGATACGAGAGTGAGGACAATAAGTCTCGGGCACTCCATTATGGAAACCAACCCCAGGCCTAGAGAGGGAAAGTAATTGGCATCTCGTGATAACCCTAGGGTTTCTATAACCCTAGTCGTTACAAATTAGAATGCTTATCTATCGGGGTAAGCCAATGGTTTCCCCTCATTAGAAATTAGTCTAGGCGCTCCTAACATGGAATCACTCACACAACTAGCCAATTAGAATACAGTCTAACGATCGGGTCGGTACTCTCAAGGTAGCATGAATGCACTCATCTCCCTGGTACTCTCAAGCCTACAATATCCATAACCTAACACATCCAAGATAGGATTTAAGCCTAGCACGATATTATTCTATGCATGAATCTATGAATGCATCATAAAACATAATATGTCATAAATCTTAAAAGAATGTAAATCACAAACCAAGCACAAATATTAATAGGGCATAAAGATAGGATAATCTAAGAATCTCACAAAGTCAACACCAAGTCATGAATATAATATTACCCCAAGAAATAAACTACTATAGAGACGATAAATCCAAAGCAACCAGTAGATTTAATGCCACAAGGGAAAACTAGAAAAAATAAATGAAGAAGAGATAACCTCTTTCTTCATACCTACTCCTAGAAATAATAATAACCACCAAAATTTAATCCAAATAGACAAAATGCTGCTTATATAGTAGGCCATATTGAACCTTAGAAAATCCCAAAAATTTAGGAAACCCTATTAGCCACATCGGTAAGATCCGTGCAATAGTGCATAGCCTACGTCGCAAAGCTCGTGCAAAAGCACGCGGGCTGCGGGCTAGAGGTGTTCCCTGCGCATTTTGAGCGTGCGACCAGTGCTAAAGTACTCAGGTCACAGAATGGAGTCGTTTCCTGACATTCTGAGTGCGCAGCCCGTGCAAAAGCATACAGGTCGTGGACTAGAGTCTTGATTCTTCATTTTTAAGTGTGCGGGCAATGTAAGATTGTGCAGCCAGTGTCCTGGAGCCTTGATCCTTCCGTTCTGATTATGCAGGCCATACAATATTGTACGGTCCTTGGTCTGGACTTAGTCTTCTCTACACGGGCATGACACGTGCCATGAAAAAAATGCATGGGACGTACCATTCTTCATTTCTTTTGGACTTAGCTCATTTTCTTCGGCGCATCCGTTACTACCATGTGTTTGGCTCGTGGCCTTCAGTCTTCTACCATCCTTGCAAATGACCTTCTACAATCTAGTACCATTTGCAAATGGTCTTCTAAAACATTCCAAAGTGCTTACAAGTCATATACAAGTAAAAGATCACAAAAATGGATCTAGAAGCTCGTACAAACATAAAACCATTAGACCCATAGTAGATACAAAATTAGGGATTTAGATATGAGAACCACAAATGGTCATCTAAACCCCTTGTAATGCATTTACATCTCATCAAATCTCCACACTTAAACCTTTACTCGTCTTCAGATAAACAAGAACAAACAAAGATCTAAGAGTACAATAGTATGCAATGGTTTTCCCAAAACACCCAACATTTTATTCCTAGACTACGACATAAGAATCTCTCACACTCTCATATCCAAAAAAATTAAGACAATCCAAACAACCAACATGCCATTTAATGGTGAGGTTCAACATGTGAATGTTAAAAACTAGCTCACTCTACTAAAAAAAAATACTAAATAGACAAACTAAGAGAAACATATAATAATTTTAATTTATCTCATTGTCTATCATTTTTCCTATGTGCCCTCTCGGGATTTCATCCTAGATTCACATTTTTTTCTTTTTCAAAACTCACCCTCAACTTTTCCCACACCACTTGTCCTCTAACGTTTGCATAGGTTCAACATATTTGGGCCTTCCCACTGTTGCCTGAATCACCCTTTCGAGTTTTTCACTTAGCCGAGTTTTTTTCCTCCATTTTTTATGTAGTACAAAACCCCCCAAAATAGGCTTCAAACTACATGGAGAATAAAGAAATACAAGAAACACAGAGAAAAAAGAAAATTTGCAAGAGTTTCTAAGTGCCTAACTCCCTCCCCACACACTCTCTCTCTCTCTCTCTCACGCTCACACACTTAAACTTTACATTGTCCCCAATGCATCATACAAATTATTCAAAAGTGGAGTAGAGAGAATGGTAAGCAATTACTCTTGGGTTCCCAAAGGACCCACTCTCATGCGTCTTGTCTCACACCTTCTCCTTCTCTCATATTGCTTCAACTCTTGCCTTTCATAGGGAATGAGGCTGCTAAAACCCTCTAGCTTTGAGGCGTTTATCCTCTCAATTAATTTCTCCATTGCATTCTCTTGTACCTCTGCTCTCTCATCCACTATGGAAAACTCTTCCTTCACTTCTCGCTTGATGGAATCTAGCCTAGCTCCCCAAGTACTCATGGTTCCATCCATAGAGTCAAGCCTTATCCCAAATTCCTCTATTTGTAAGCTCATCTCACTTACTGCATGACTCACTTCTTGCACTAATTGGGTTGAACTCACGAGTTGTTCCCCAAATATGCAAAATTGATCAAAGAAATCCATCGGTAAGTCGGTTCGAGTAGGTCACACTCTGGGGGGGGTTCACATTCTTCTTCTTTGATGTCCACATCCGGGGCCAATAAGTTATTGTAGAAAGCCTTCTTAAACCTCGGATTGGGAGCTATGAAAATATCTTCCAACGCAGTGTCTTAAGGATGGATGTGCGTTCGGGTTGAGGAAGCACCATGAAACTGCACACGGTTGTGCCACCATACAACCAAACAAACTAGTCCTTTGTAGTAATGGTGGCGATAATTGAGTCTCTTGTCAATTTCTCCCTGGTGTATCTCATCCCTGAACGACCAAAGTTTTCCAAAGAAAAGCAGGGAAACACTTCATGTCCTAGCTACTGTACAAGAAGGTCAATTATTTCTCTTATCGGTATTTTTCAACTTGCTTCCACCCCATGAATATGCACTCTTCCACAAATGTTTGCAGCAAATTGTGATAGATGTTTTCGTCCGGAAACATAGTCTAAAGAATTTGCACGTCCATATGATGACATTGAGAGATCTCTCCATGATATATAACTCTCATGGATAGGAGTCAGAAGACATAACACAAAGCTGAGTACTCTATATGTCTTTGGAAATTCCATTCCGTACTTCAACCAAAATGTTCTTGTGACTTGCCTACATGTCATTGAATACTCCTTGTCATCTAAGTGGAATGAGATGGCCCTCCTCCCGTCATTATTCGATGTTTTCTCCAGGGTTGCTAAGAACTCCAAAATCCAATAGATGTAGGTCTTGGAATGCATCTCGAGGTAACCCTCTAGGACTATCCAACATGATAAGTAGGTGACATGTTGAAGTAGGCCTAGTGCATCCATTGTCTTTTTGCATGCAAACTTGGTCTCCAAGATTGCTCTCTTTGGCCTATCGAGATTCTTTCATCTCTGAGTCGCACCCCTGGAAATGTTCTTCAACCCCATATAGTCATCAACAATAGCGGTAATATGAGCTATAGATGTTTTCATCTCTTGTCTTCCAACTTTGGTTGAACTTTCCCCCTTGTCAACTCGGGAAGTAGTTCATTTTCCGATCTACTCCTCTTAGGACCCATTCTATAACAAAACAATAGAAAATGGTAATGGCAAGACACAAAAATTTTAAGCACCAAGATTGTAGGAATAATGTCTTTCAGTCAATGTGCATTTTCCATATATAGTTGGATGATTAATTACGGAGATAATTAATTCAATTATTTTGAGTAATCGAAATGTTTAGCTGGAAACCGCTTTCGATCATGTAGCATCAATTATATTGGACTTGCAACTTAATATGACTGAACTTATAGGGTTACACACAAGGCAAGAAATTGGATAAAAGAAATTACTCTTGAGCTAGTCGCTTAGATAGTATTTATATGAGAATTGAGTTTAGAACTCATGAAATCTAATTGGGATAGACCCCATATTGACTTGGATTAGGGTTTCTTGGATTAATGAATTTTCTGATAATTTTTTTTACAGAATTGTTTAGAATGACATTATTAGAACAATGGCCGTTCCAAACGACAAAAATAAAAAAATAATCCAACCATTCTCAGAAAATAAACCTCACCGTAAAGAGAAGAAAAAAGACTGGGTCTTTTCCTGCTGATCAACATTCTAAGCTGGCGGCGGTGTAGGCGATTCGATCGTGCTATGTGGATACGTATATAGGAATCACATTTGAGATTCTCATCTTCGTGATTGATTGAAAGATGGTGAAGTACGCTTCAAAGGTAATCTAAACTCTTAGATAGATTCGAATTAAATACATGCATGAGATCCAAGATTAGATAATTGATTTTTTGATAAATTATATTTAATCAATTCCCAAAAAAAAATCACTTAGCAAGAATCATGCTTCTTAGGCATCCAACATTTAGCACACTATGTAATCTCAACTAAAGATTCATAGTATTCCCCCACACTTAGTTCAACCTACGATCATGCACAGAATCCAAATGCACCCACAAAACATCCAAACTTTCAAATTCCAAGTCTTCCCCGCATATAACACATTCATTACAATGAAAGCAAGTAACACAAAGTTTAAATAATTACATGATGTTGGAGGCTAGGAGATGAAGACTGCACAAGAAAAAACAAAGAGTGCTCTCCATTGATAGAGGATGCCAAAATGCAAAAAAAAAATTATATTGTGAAATGAGGGTGGATGTTTTGGACTCATTGGAGTGAGTTTAGTGATCTACCTTGATGGGGGGGGGAGATATGGTGAATTCAGATTCAGAGATTTAATGATGATTTCCAAATGGGTTGTTTAGGAGAGAGAAAAAAAGGTAGACATGGTTTTGGGGAAAAGGGAAGTTTTTGGATTAAAACCTTCATGAATTCATGTTCAGAAAAGGTGTTATTTCTTGGTGTGGTACCACTGGTACTAACCAATTTGAGGAAGAAGAAAACTGTAGGTCTGATGAGGCAAAAATGCTTATTTTGACAAAGTTTTGTTTTTGCAAAAATTTCGCATTTTTCCCAATTGCAGTGATATTTATTAGGCACAAGGCCTGGAACCACCGTGCCATATGAAGGTCTCGTGCCAGTTACTCCAACACGAACTGTGCACGGCTCGTGCCCTCCTGGACACCTATGGGGTTTTAGCCCATTTTCAATTTTTTACTCCGAATCCTATTTTCACCCAACCCAAACCACATTACTCGATCTATATTAATATCAAATAGAACTACCAACAAAATCCGATGTGACAAAAAATAAGAAGCAAACAACTAACAACTAAAAACATCAAAACAAAGAAGAGCACCGTATTTTTATTGTTGTTCTCACCACTTATTTCATGCATATGAGAATATAAAAAAAACCTACCATTGGGTCCCTAGAGTCTC
>JAULKK010094923.1:0-17728 GCA_032355705.1 Rubia peregrina
TATGTAGGTTTATGTCAGCACATTATGAAAACTGAAAGGGTTATATAAGAACATTCCTAAAACTTATAGGGTTATATAAGCACATTTGTAAAAATATGTAGGGTTATATTAGCACATACTATAAAAATAAAGTGTCATATTAGTACAAAATCAACGTTGGCCGCACGCAACCGCCATTTCAACCTCTTCTACTGATTGTTGACGTTCCAGAGTGTGATTCTAGTGGCGAAGAAAGAGTTTTGGTGAGGTTGATGCAACCGACGTTGAAATGGAGGTGCGAGAACCTTTCAAAAATGGTATTTTCATCTGAAAGTCCCCTTAATTCACTAGATTAATGCGATATTGAGTTTGACTTTGTGATTTATTTTTTCTTCTCGTCACACGAATATAGATATGTGGTATATATGGTATAGAATATAGGGATTTTTGATGATATTTTGTTTATTTTGTTGATTTTAGTCAGGATTGATGATTGGATGACCTTTGGTGTTGTGTTTGTGGTTTTTGTTTTGTTGTATTCTCCGACCTTGAATTTTTAACGTTGATGGGGTTTGCATTTATAATACTTGCCGATATAACCCTACAATTTTTTACGAATGTATTGATATAACCCTATAAGTTTAGGAATGTGCTGATATAACCCTATCAGTTTTCATAATGTGTTGATATAAACCTACCTGATCCAGCGATGGTTTGGCGGTGGTCCAGTGGTTGGTAAGGGTATAACTATCCACCCAAATTCAGATTTTGGTCCGAGGGCATTTTTATCATTTTGGAGGGTCAACGCTGGAAAAACACGATCAACGCCGAATTTCTTGCATCATTCAATTTTTTTGGCTTTTCAGAGCACATCGAAGAATGGCAAGTGTTTTTCCACATCTTTTGAAGGAATCGGCTGAGTGCTGCCAGCGACCCCGTAAGCTTCTGGATTGCTCTTAATGAGACAAAAAGAGAGACATAGTGGCTTCAATTAGCGGAGAAGTCAGCCCCGCCGACACTGAGCCGTTAGCCATTATATCACAAGGAACAGTGGCTATTGGAAAAAGGATACCACCTCCAGTGAAAGGAAAACTAAAGGATCTCCTTGACGAGAATGTTGATGTATTTTCATGGAGCATGAATGACCTCACGAGAGTCCCAAAAAAATTAATAGTCCACAGGCTGAATGTCGATCCCTCTAAGAAGCCTATCAAGCAAAATAGAAGGTCATTTCCCCCCGAAAGGGTCGAAGCTATAAAAGAAAGGGTCCAAAACATCCTGAAAGTGAGGTCATCAAAGAGGTATTCTACCCAGAATGGTTGGCAAACCTTGTCATGGTCCAAAAACATGACGGAACATGGAAAATGTGCATAGACTTCACAAATTTGAGCAAGTGTTGTCCAAAAGATAGCTACCCCTTACCCCCCATCGACATGTTAGTCGAAGCTATAGCAGGATTCAAGATCTTATCTTATTTCGATGCTCATAAAGGCTATCACCAAATACTCATGGCAAAGGAGGACAAGCATAAAACGTCATTTATTACAGACGTGGGAACATTTTTCTACAAGAAAATGCCACTCGACCTAAAAAATGCTGGAGAAACTTACCAAATATCGGTCGAAAAACTCTTCAAAAACCAGACCAGAAGAAACATGGAGATCTACATGGAAAATATGGTAGTCAAAAGCAAGGGCTACAACCAGTTCTTGCTAGATCTTGAGGAAACTTTTCAAGGCCTCCGAAGCGCATATTTAAAACTAAACCCAGCTAAATGTGCGATCGGAGTGGGGGCATGGTCTCAAAACGGGGGATAGATTGAAACCCAGAAAAGGTGGAATTCTTGATGAGCATGAAGTCCCCTAGAACCATCAAAGAAGTCAGAAGCTTACGGGGTCACTGGCGGCACTCAACCGATTCCTTTCAAAAGACGTGGAAAAACACTTGCCATTCTTCGACGTGCTCTGAAAAGCCAAAAAAATTTGAATGATGCAAGAATGTGATAAAGCATTCAAAGACCCCGTAAGCATATCACATTCTTGCATCATTCAATTTTTTTTGGATTTTCAGGCAAATCGAAGAATAACAAGTGTTTTTCCGCGTCTTTTGAAAGGAATCGACTGAGTACCGCTAGCGACCCCGTAAGCTTTTGGATTGATCTTAATGAGACAAAATGGAGATGGGGTGGCTTCGATCAGCGGAGAAGTCAACCCCGTCGACACTGAGTCGTTAGCCATTATATCACCAGGAATGGTAGCTATTGGAAAAAAGATACCACGTACACTGAAAGGAAAACTAAAGGATCTCCTTGACGAGATTGTTGATGTATTTTCATGGAGCACGACCGGCCTCATGGAGTCCCAAAACAAATAATAGTCCACAAACTGAATGCCGATCCCTTCAAAAAGCCTATCAAGCAAAAGAGAAGGTCATTTTCCCCAAAAGGGTCGAAACTATAAAAGAAGAAGTCCAAAAGCTCCTAAAAGCGAGGTCATCAAAGAGGTATTCCACCCAGAATGGTTGGCAAACTCCATCATGGTCCCAAACCATGATGGAACATGGAAAAATGTGTATAGACTTCATGGATTAAAACAAGTGTTGTCCAAAAGATAGCTACCCCTTGCCCCCCATCGACATGTTAGTCGAAGCTATAGCAGGATTCAAGATCTTGTATTTTTTATGCTCATAAAGGCTATCACCAAATACTCATGGCAGAGGAGTATAATCATAAAAAATCATTTATTACAGACGTGGGAACGTTTTGCTACAAGAAAATGCTATTCGACCTAAAAAATGCTGGAGAAACTTACCAAATATTGGTCGACAAACTCTTCAAAAACAAGATCGGAAGAAACATGGAGATCTACATGGATGATATGGTAGTCAAAAGCAAGGGTTACGACCAGTTCTTGCTAGATCTTGAGGAAGCTTTTCGAGGCCTTCGAAGTGCAAATTTAAAACTAAACCCAGCTAAATGTGCGATCGGAGTGGGGGCATGGTCTCGGAACTGGGGATAGATTGAAACCCAGAAAAGGTGGAATCCTTGATGAGCATGAAGCCCCCTAGAACCTTCAAAGAAGTCCAGAAGCTTACGGGGTCGCTGGCGGCACTCAGCCGATTCCTTTCAAAAGAAGCGGAAAAACACTTTCCATTCTTCGATGTACTCTGAAAAGCCAATTTTTTGAATGACACAAGAATGTGTTTAGGTATTCAAAGACCCTGTAAAACTATCACATTCTTGCATCATTCATTTTTTGGCTCTGAAGAATGACAAGTGTTTTTCCACGCCTTTTGAAAGGAATCGGCTGGGTACCGCCAGTGACCCCCATAAGCTTTTGGATTGATCTTAATGAGATAAAAAGGGAGATGGAGTGGCTTCGATTAGCGGAGAATTCAGCCCCATCGACACTGAGCCGTTAGCCATAATATCACAAGGAACGGTGGCTATTGGAAAAGTGATACCACCTCCAGTGAAAGGAAAACTAAAGGATCTCTTTGACAAGAAAACTAAAGGCTTCTTGGAGGGACCAACTTTTTGTGATTGCCAAAACAAATAATGGTCCACAGACTAAATGTCGATCCCTCCAAGAAGCCTATCAAGTAAAAGAGAAGGTCATTCCCCCCCGAAAGGGTCAAAGCTATAAAAGAAGAAGTCTAAAAGCTACTGAAAGCGAGGTCATCAAAGAGGTATTCTACCCAGAATGGTTGGCAAACCCCGTCATGGTCCCAAAACACGATGGAACATGGAAAATGTGCATAGACTTCACAGATTGGAACAAGTTTTGTCCAAAAAATAGCTACCCCTTGCACCCCATCAACATGTTAGTCGAAGCTATAGCATGTTTCGAGATCTTGTCTTTTTTCGATGCTCATAAAGGCTATCACCAAATACTCATGGCAGAGGATGACAAGCATAAAACATTATTTATTACAAATGTGGGAACATTTTTCTACAAGAAAATACCATTCGACCAAAAAATAGCCGGAGAAACTTACCAAATATTGGTCGACAATCTCTTCAAAAACCAGATCGAAAGAAACCTGGAGATCTACTTGGATGATATGGTAGTCAAAAGCAAGGGCTACGAACAGTTCTTGCTAGATTTTGAGGAAACCTTTCGAGGCCTCTGAAGCACAAATTTAAAATTAAACCCAGCTAAATGTGCGATCAGAGTGGGGGAATGGTCTTAGAATGAGGGTCGCTGGCATGAAGCCTTGATGAGCATGAACCCTAGATGAGCTAGAAAAGGTGGAATCCTTGATGAGCAAGAAGCCCCCTAAAACCATCAAAGAAATCCAGAAGTTTACTGGGTAGCTGGCGGCACTCAACCGATTCCTTTTAAAAGTTGCGGAAAAACACTTTCCATTCTTCGATGTACTCTGAAAAGCCAAAAAAATTGAATGATGCAAGAATGTGATCAAGAATTGAACGACTTGAAGAAACACTTGCGCTGCCTGGCAACCCTTATGAAGCCTCAAAAGGGGAAGACTTATACTTATACATTCAGCCTCACCTCTGGCGCTAAGCGCAGTACTTGTGAAAGAAAAGGAAAGAGCCCAACACCCTATCTTCTTAGTAAGCAGAGCATTACATGGACCTGCGATGCGGTATACAGCCCTCAAAAAGCTAATCTTAGCCCTGTTCCACACTGCTAGACGCCTCCGACCGTATTTCCAAAGCCACAAAATAATCCACCTCACTAGCTACCCAATCAGGTAGGTGTTCCTCAAACCAAAGGCATCAGGGAGAAAGATGAAATGGGTTGAACTCGAATAACATGATATCCAGTAACGCCCAAGAACAGCCATCAAAGGTCAGACCCTGGAAAATTTCATTTTCGAAACCACTAAACTGGTTTCGAACAAGGGTGATGAAGAGACCGAGAAGAGGTGGCAGCTATACGTAGATGGGTTTTCCCACTCCGGAGAAAGTGGAGCAGGGATTCTTCTTACAATCCTCGATAAGAAAGATTATCCCTACGCCTTACATTTTGACTTCAAGGCCACTAATAATGAAGCAGAATACGAGTAATTAATCATTGGGCTTTGACTCTCCAAAGACTTAGGAGTTCAAAGCTTAGAAATCTATAGTGATTCCTAAATCGTGGTCCAACAAGTCAAGGGGGAATACGAGGCTAGGGAAAGAAGCCTGCAACGCTATCTAGAGGTGGTCAAGTCACTCCTCCAACATTTCCACCACTTCACTCTGATGCAAGTCCCTCGACAAAAGAACCATAAGGCTGATGCTTTGAGCAAGATGGCCTCATCTGACTTAGATTTGCAGTCGCAAGGGCGTTTGATAGTGGAGACACTGAGTAAACAAAACTTCAAAGAAGAAGTAGAGGTAATGATGGTGGAAGAGGAAAACTCATGGATAACACCAATCCCGAGCTACATTTGTGACGATACCTTCCCGGAAGGATCTGTTGAGGCAAGAAAGATTTTACTAAAAGCTCCCAGTACGTAATCTATGAAGATGTGCTTTATCGGCAAGACTATTTGTAGCCATTGCTTCGATGTGTCACACTATATGAAGCTGGCTACTTGATTTGAGAAACCCATGAGGGAGTATGCGGGAGTCACCAAAGAGCTAGACCGGTTGCTAAAAAACTTCTCCTAGCGGGACACTACTGGCCCAAAATGTTCGAGAAAGTTAATAAGCACATCCAATCTTGTCACTAATGCCAGCGACACACACAGATAACTCACATGCCCCAAGAAGAAATGATGAACATAAACAACTCATGGCCATTTGAAAAATGGGGGATTGACCTCGTTGGCCCATTCCCAGAAGCGCCGAGCAGCTACCGGTACTTGATCGTAGTGGTAGACTACTTCACAAATTGGGTTGAAGCGGAAGCCCTGACAGGTATAAAGGGGAAGACGGTGATTGGGTTCTTCTAGAAAACATTATTTGTCTCTTTGGGATCCCTCGAACCATTATAATCAACAGTGGAACCCAATTCTTCAGTGACCCATTCAAAAGCTGGTGCAAGGAATACAAAATCCACCAGAAAGTCATTAGCATATATCACCCCCAGGCCAACAAGTAGGTGTAAGTTATGAATCGAACTATAGTCAACGACATCAAAACGAGGCTCGAAGGTGCTGGGGGTAGTTGGATCAACAAATTGCTGAGCGTGCTTTGGTCATATCGAACGACAAAATCCTCTTCCACATGCTAAATTCCGTATAGCATGGTCTATGGTTCGGAAGCGGTAATCCCTGCTGAAATAAAACTGTCCACCTTTCAAAGGACCCCCGTTAGCAACATGAATCAAGAGGTCCATGACGAGCAGCGTAGATTGGACCCAGACCTTCCCGAGGAAAAGAGAGAAAAAGCCTCCTTGCACGAGGCCAAGGTAAAGGAAAATATTAAGCGGTATCATGATCGGAGGGTTTGAAGACTCCAATTCTCTCCAGGAGACCTTGTAATGAGAAGGAAAGAAAAAACCCGAAGAGAGAGTGGGAAATTGACGGAAAACTGGAAAGGACCCACCGAGTTGTAGAGTCATACTCGGGGGCAGCTATACACTGGAAACACCCCAAGGGGAACCAATACCTCGAAGGTGGAATATCACAAACCTTTGGAGGTACTACTCTCTAAATTCACAGTAGATTCGGTAGGGCCGAGGAGTAGCTTACCCGGAAACAAGCTATAGGAGCATAAACACCATCAGAAAAAAACTTCCTGTAAGTCGAGAGAGTATCCCTGTTTCTTTTACCTATCTATCAAATGTTTTTTAAAACTATCCCGATGTATGGCTATAGGCTATAATTCATAATAAACCTTGGGGGCCAAAATCCTCCATAAATCGTAAAAGCACTCGAGGGATAAAAACCTTCGACGAACGCTTCGGGGCCAAAATCCCCATAGATCGTAAAAGCACTTGAGGGATAAAAATCTTGACGAATGCTTTGGAGGTCAAAATACCCATAAATTGTAATTTCCTCAGGGTTAAAATCCCCACGAAATGGAGAAACCTTTGAGGGATAAAACTCTTGAGGATTGCTCGGAGTTAAAAACCCCTTACATGAAAAAAAGATAAGAAGAATAAATCCTCCAGCATAGAGACGCTGGAAACACAAGTACAATTAAGGGGCATAAGAAACCCTTCTCATTTAAACAAATGGAAGGTCATAAATGGCTTACGGATAAAGGGAAGAATCCCAGCATACAACAAGAACAATGGATACAACATCATAATACAACAAACACAATATTTACTAGGAGTGGAGTAGGTTCCCCAAAGGAATGGAGGGGTCCTCCATAACCTTGGATTTAATAGGGGCTATGGCATTCAGGAAATCCTTCATCATGTTTGGTGCCTCCCCGTCCGGATCGTAAATTCTCCGCCCACGGGAAAAACTCGGTGGTCTGCTGTTGGAACTCCCGAACATCCAAGAAAAGGGAACATCCTCGGGATCCTCATCCTCTTCAATTATTTCGATCTCCCTGTTGGATGATACTCTTCTAAGATTTCTCGATGTGCCACTGCTGCCCACGATGGCTAAATGGGGCACCCCCCCGAGATGGGTCTGGCTTGGCACAATCCGAGAGGGCCTGCACCTCCTACGAAGGGATTCCCGGTTGAGAAGATGGCCGCCCTTTTTCATCTACTCGGGGACCCAGTCAGGAGAATACAAACTCGCTATGAGTACGGGGACCAGAAGTACGCGGAGCTTGATAATGTGAAGCTGAGCTTTTCTTCTTCCCTTTCACGAGACCCCGAAAACTCGCGCCCCCCTGCTTCTTGCATCTTATCTCCGTCAACCACCCCTCGGCTTCATTTAAAGCCTCCCATACGTAGGATGCTTCTCGAGCTCCTTGCATTTCATAATATCTACAGTCTCTTGGAGATACGCTTCAATATTGTCGATAAGGGCAGGCACCACCATTCCGAGACAAAGTAAATAGGCTCGGATGTTGTCGTTATAAGCCTCAAAGGTGCTTTGATGCTCCTTGGAATCCTCCACGAGCTGATCCCGCTCTTGATAGGCGACCAAGCATAGTTGCTTGGTTTAATTATTTGACCGATCTAGATCATTAACCCAAGCTTGAAGTGTTTGGATTGTCTCTTTTCAACTCCGAGTTCAGAGGTAATCTCCTAAACAACGTCCAAAGAGCCTTGGCCTCCACACGATAATTTTGAGCCTTGAGATGGTAGTGGACCATAGCTGACTGGGTACTTGAATAAGGCCCCGATGACTTGAAAGTCTTAGTGGCATTCAAGAACTCCTAAGTTGAGCTAAACCCAGACTCGATGGTCTTCTCGAAGAGAAGTTGGTTATGCCGATGGAGGAAGAGTTTATGATCATCAGCTAACCCATCCCGAGCAGCGGAAACAAGATCATTCTCCTCCCTTAGGTGACTCAACTCGTCAAGAAGACCCTTCTGGGTTTCATGATGGCCCCTCTCACCAAAGAAACAACTCATTCTTTAGGCGGGTTATCTTCTCCTTAGCAGCTTAGACATTCTCTTTCAAGCACAGAGACCGATACCAGTACCAGCATGCGGCTATTCGGTGGTCCCAAGCCCATTCCTCGACTTCTTGATAGCATTTATTCATAACTTGAAAAAAGAAATCGAAGACAGACCTCCCTGAGTGTAAGGGGGGCAGTAGGGAACCAGGGACAGTTTCTAAATTTTTTTAAAATACCCAAAGTAAATGAAACACTATGGTAAAGGAAAGAGATTTCATTAATATAAAAATCGTAGCATAAGAGATACAAAGTATCTGAATAGCTAGAGTTCATACATTTTCTCCTACCCTACAACTTGACTGATCCAAAAGGGGAGGCCCCGTAGAGGATGGCCTGCGCTTAGGCCTCAGTCGAGTTAAGGGGTCCGGCTCCTTCCATTCCCCATCCTCATCCACGTCAAGCTCGCAGATTTTCTCCCCTGAAATGAACTTTCCAGAGACCTTGAGATGCTTGAGAAGAGGTAGCTTGATGCCACCGTCTTGAATGGATTCCCACCAAAGGTGATCGAACTGCGAGGACCGGATCCCGTTCTTATGAACATCCAGCATGGTGGTGTACTTTGCCAGGAGTTCCTTGCTTAGCGAAGTGGCGAGGGTATTCTTGGCCAGCCCCATGCAGGACTTGGACAAGGATGAGAAAAACTCTTGGAACCTTCGGGTCTTCACTAGCTTATTAGTATAAGCCTCAAAGAGTGAGGCTTGATGCTTGGTGGAGTAGAGCTCTTTCAACCGAGAGTTCTCACTAAATAGGCCTTCGATGGAGGCCTCAGCCCCCTGCAGCTTTTTCTGGAGCCCCTCTGACTCCGCTATCTTCTCTCGAAGCTCCTTCAACTCTCTCTTGTAATCCGAGTGAGTATCTTCTAGATTTCATTGAAGCTATATGGTCTCGGTAGCATAGGCGGAATATTTCTTGGCCAGGCGGGCCTTCATCAAATAATCTTAGAAGATGGAGCCGAGGGCCCCCATAGTGGATGTAACCCCGAGAAACTCAGCAACAGAATGGAAAAAGCCCAGCCACCCTTGATATATTAGCCTAGGAGCCAACCGGGAACTCGAATCGAGCCTCAACATCCACCTTCTACTTGTGGGGCTGGTGCTGCCGCTAGAGGGTCCCTCGCGATCCCTCTTCTTGCTAGTAGCCGCATCAGGATTTTTTGTGTGAGGGCTCTTGAGAAGCTCTTCGAAAGGAATCTCCTCCTTGCTGGTCTCGACCTCAATGAATTCTTCGTAAAAGCCCACTGAAACAAAGCACGGAGAAAAAAGTGTTAGTAAAAATATAATAAAATCAAAACATACGCATAATAGAAAAATAAAAATAGTAAACACCTTCGCCTAAAGGGGAAAAATATCTGTGACCTCAGCGGTCCCCTGACCCTCAACCTCAAATGAAGGCTCCATGGGTTCCGAGTGACTAGGCTTCAACCTCTTCGCAGTCCCCTCCTCCGAAGCAATGAGATCCATCTTTCTAACTTTCTTGGGCTTGCCACCATCGCCCTCACTTCTCTTCTTCTTTTTCTTTTCGGGAGAAGCCACCCTCGAAAATGGGGAATGAGGGGGTGGCTTAGTAAAAATAGGATCTTGGCCATAGACCCATTTTTCGTAGACATCAGATGGCCAAGAATAACCAGATGTATTTTTTCTCGTAGGTGGCTATGTCTAGGGACTCGCTTAAGAACCTATCCCCATTGGAAACCACATACTCGGGAGTGGAGTAGTTCAAAAATATTCTTGAATCGAGGCCTGGGATTCCATTTTGGAATGTAATAGCAATTGACCTCGCTATCGAAGGTAATGATCAGAGGCTTATGCCAGTCCCAACAGTTCGAGGAAATTTTAATGGGTGATTAGGAAACCTATTGCTAAGGGTTAGGATCCCCTTTATCGTCACACCATTATGCACCATATCCTCACTACAAGAAAGATAAAAGAGATATCTAAAAAGTTTGTAGCTAGGATTAACCCACCGGTTTTCGTAGTGGGTCAAAAACCCCCTTGATATAAAGAACGATGTTTGAATGAAGTTGGGCCAAATTGATTTGATGCTCCTCGAGAAGCCGAAGGAGGATAAGCGGAAGGGAAAATTAGAGCCCAAATCTAAAGTGACGCTTATATATAGGACACCTTCTGGCCCTGGAAGACCTAGGGGTTTCATCTTCTCGAAGGACCTCCAGCCCCAAATCTTCGAGAATCCTAATGACGGAGGGGAGGCTAGATAACATACATGTAATTTCTAAAGGAATGGCTCGAGCGCTTTCGAGGGCGGGGGTTGAAATCTCTTGGTAAATAAAAAATTGACCCTCATTATCTCTCGGAATGTTTACCTCCCTCCGAACCCTTTCTTTTCAAGTAACCCACTTTCGACGAAAACTCAGAGGCGGAAAAGATTTCTAACCGTCTCCTCCCTATCTCTATCGAGGGAGGAACTGCATCCGGCAGCCAACAAAGGTATGACATTGGATTCCTGGAAGCAATAGTTATCGACTCCGCCAGTAGAAGGAGTGGCCAGAAAAGTAGTCGGAATAGCCCTTTCCCCCCTTTGTTGTTTGCGACATCGAGAAATGAAAGAGAAAAGTAAGAAGGGGTTAAGAGAAAGGATAAAAAAGGACTTACTAGTATAGGTTGGCCGGAAAGGGGTTGAAATAAAGTAAATCAAACTCTCCAGTTATCTGTGCAAAGCGGCGGAGCTTCAAGAACAAGAGGAAGACGGAAGACTTGGGAAATTTGAATAAGAAAGTAAGTAAAGAACCATAGAGGTGATAATTATAGAAGCTGAAAAAGTAAAGCAATGATTACCTCGGTCTGCCAATTGTAAAAGAAAACATGGGATAATGGGTTGCGTGGCTAAAAGATTCAACGAAATCAATGAGGAAAGTGGCGCGTAGAAGTTCATGCGAACTTCACGCGCCAGAAGGCATGACAAGGTGATATGTGCCTTCATAACCTTTCCACTTCTCCCGCCGAAGTCTCCTTAGAAACAGGAGATCGCAGCCCCCTATTTTTTTTGACAAATTCGGTTTACTCCATGCATATAGGAAAACTTGGAGAAAGTTTGCATCCCCGAGTCCTTTAGTTGAGAATAGAAAGCTGAGGGCCAAACCCCCTGCTAATGACTCTTTTCGAAGCTCGAACCTAGGGCCAATTCGAAAGGTTCCTATGCCGATCCTCGGAGTTAACCTTTGAGCCCTCAAGCGAATTGGAAATTATCGTGCCCAAGCCACGAGTTCGAAGCGACCATACTGAAGGTGAACCCTCGGGGGTCGAAAATGGGAATGCAAGGTGGACCCAAAATTTGAACCCTCAACTTCCTAGGGGTTTATTGATAATACATATTATCGTTGTGCCTCAAATGCATAGCTTAGCCGGCCAAGCTACTCTATATTACACACATTGTAATATCCTTTGGGTAATAACCTTTAATTTGGGCCAGCCGACAATGGAGCATTACTGAATTAGGACCATTCCGAGTGAACCAAGATGGGAAGAGCTTATGGCACAATGAATATGCCTGGAATAATGGTATGCACACAATACTTTTTTACTTAATCAGAAATAATCACTAAAACGGTTTAATTCTTGCATGGCATACCATATTTTTAATCTTCCTTTATGTAGAAAATGCATACTTTAGAATCTCCCAAATTTCATATACTACCAAAAAAATCTTCGAGTAGTGATACTTTTGAGGAATACTAGTGACACTAAAAAACGTCGCTAAATTTAGTAGTGACGTTTGTGGAAGTGTCTCTCTTCAGCATGTTACTAAAATATTGTGACGTGATAAAGTGTCTTTTTTTGTGACGTGTTGATATGTAAAAGTGTTAATAAATTTTGTGCCATGAACTGATGTGGTAGTTTTGTTTAGTGACGTATACTCGTGTTAGGAAATTTAGTGACACTTAAAGGCAAAGTGAATTTCATGACACTTTTCTACCCGTCACAAAAATGAATCACTGCTGGACTTTTTTTTGTTGTAGTGATATAGAATGATTTTCTTTTGTCCACAATAGCATGATATATTCTTTTGGTCCTGGATCAGTAAATGGAATAAATTGTTAATATTATGATATTCTAAAATTATAGATGAACGAGTGAGTATACGTACTTTGCTTTTAGGTGTAAAAAACATATAAGAGGGTTAAAATGATGTTAATTTGATAAGTTTCCTATTTATAAATTTATCTTGGATGTTTAATTGCCTTGAAAATTGCAGTGGCAAATGTACTGTTCTTGGAATCACCTGCTGGTGTTGGATTCTCCTACTAAAAAACTACCTCAGATTATGACACCGGAGACAGAAAAACTGCAAAAGATTCACACACATTTTTGATCAACTGGTTAGAAAGATTTCCAGAATATAAAACCAGAGACTTTTTCACAACCGGTGAAAGTTATGTAGGTCACTGTGTATCTCAGCTTTCCCAACTCATCCTCTATTTTTTTTAAATTTAAAACCTCATATGAATGAGGTGGGATTATTTAATGAATCCCCAAAACCATTCCAAAAACCCCGAAGGGCTTTACAAAAGCCAATAACTTTGGCCATACTAATATTTACAAGGCGATTGTAGAAGACAAGATCCGTGTTTCCATTTCAGTAATCCTCCACCCCTGTGTGAGATTAAGAATGGCCAGACAGATCTTGCTTCTACAACCTAAAGGCTTAAAAGATTACACTATTCGAAGAACTATGTATGGAACATTTATTGAAATGCGCAAAAAGCAGATCCCTTCTTAGCATTAGGAGAAAAAGTTGTGATCTTTTAATTTCCTCAAAATCAGTATGGAGTTTCTTCTTCGATGCCATCTTAGCCAACAGATCCGCCGGTTGATTAGCCTCTCTAAAAACATGGTAGAAGCTAAAAGAATTGCCTTGTCGGAGAGCTTTGACGTTTCTTGTCAAATGGAGCAGCTCCCACGGTGGCATGGAGTAACCATTTATGATTTCTATCGCCTGCTTTGAATCTGACTTAATCGGTACCCTCGACCTCCGTGATAGAGACCATTTCATACCTGCAAAAATTGCGAGAAGTTCATCATGAAGGGAAGACAAAACAACTTCCTCTAAAGGTCTAGAAGTAACATATATTAATTCCCCTGAGACATTCCTTGCTACCATTCCTAAACCTGCAGATGCATTTACAAAAGAGGCATCACACTTGATCTTTATGCCCTGCTTAGGTTTATCCCATGAAACTGCTATAAATTTTACTCTTTTTTTTCTCTTAATCATATTTGGAATAAGACCATGTAAGCACAGTGAAGAATCATCATTAGAAGGTTCCAAGTGATTTGTCATTCAATAAATTGGTAAGGATAACCGTTTAACTATTGTCCATATAACCTCTACAGTGAATGATTTTTTCTCCTTAATGAATCAATTTATGGCCTTCCATAGCTCCCAAGTTATAATCATAGGTAAATTAGCTAGCATGGAAAGCCTTAACTTAGTTCTAACTGTGAAGTTCCAGTAGAATTGAAGTCTATCAGCAATGGAATGAAAAGTAGTTGCTGGAATAGCCAAAACAACATAGAATTTGATCAAATATTTTAAGGAGACATGGCAATCATTGAAAAAATGGCTTAGAGTGTCTACATTATCACAAAGAAAACATTTATAAGCCGAATGAAAACCCATTCTCATTAGAATATTATCAAAAGATAATGAGTTATTCAATAGTTTCCAAACAAAGATAGAAATTTTGTTTGGAATTATTGAGTTCCACACTTTTGCTAATATTGTAATTTCAGGTTTTTTTGTCCCTTAGACTCAAATATGCAGACTTAACACTGAACTTACCATTAATTTCAGGTTTCCAAATTAACAAATCACTTTCATCTGTTAATATAATATCCTTACTCAACTCACAAATGATCCGAGGGGAAAGATATTGGAGATATTAGGGGCTAAGTGAGGAAAACATACCTTGAAGTCTCGAATCTGTAAAAAAGGTTCAGGTACCTGTACATTTGGTGGCCAGAGATTGATAAAAGGTTCAGCTCCTGTCCAATTTGCAGTCCAAATGTTCGCTTTTCCATCACCAACGATCACTTGAGAATTATCTTGACAGAAAACATCCACATCTTTATATCTAGTCCAAGTTTATGATGTTTTAAAATTATCAGGTAATGACCACATAAATCTAGCCCTAGGGGAGAATCCCATCTGTAGTTTCCACCATATCTTGGCTGAAAATGAGAACATTATAGTGTTAAGGTCTCTGAGCCCTAAGTCATTTTCCTTAGTTGGATAACATATTTTCAACCAAGATATCCAGTGCCTTTTAAGACCTGTTTATGATGATCCCCAAAAGAAATTACTGAAAATGCTTTCTATTTTTCCTATGGTATGTGATGTAGGAGCAATAACTGACCAAGAATGTTGAGGTATTGAACATAAGATGCACTTGATCAATACTAAACTCCCTCCAGAAGATAACCACTTTTTTCCCCCAATTTTCCAACCTATATTAAAATTTATCTATTAAAGGAGGGAAATGTAAGTTAAGCTTTTTTCCCTTGTAAATCTGAACTTCTAAGTATGTATAAGGTATGTTTCATACCAGTGATTTTAATGATTTCAGCAACCTTATTCTTACTTAACCTTCCTGAAAATAATTGACTTTTTGAGAAATTTACTTTTTGTCCAGTAGCTCTCTGAAAAATATCCATAAACTTCATTTAAAATTTTAAAGTCTTGGTTGTTCCAGAAATGAAGATGGAACAAAAGATAAATGTGTTAAAGGAAATGAGTTAATTGGAGTTTAAAAAAACTTTAGGTTATTTAACAGAAATTGTTTCTTCAGGTTGGGTGATAACATTTTAGTGATTATGTTGAATAGAAAGGGAGACAATGGATCACCATGTTTTAAATCCCTGGAAGGTTTTAAAAAAAACCTTGAGGAACACCATTGATCAAAATCGAAAACCAAGCAGCATTTAAGTTATTCATAAGAATTTTGACAAAGTTACCATTGAAACCTAATCTCAACAAGAGAGAGTTAAGTTCACCCCATGAAACTCTATCAAAAGCCTTCATCATGTCAATTTTAAGAATTAAATTCAGTGACTCATTCTTTCTATCTAGTAGTCTAATAGCTTCCTTCATTAACAAGATATTATTTGCAATGTCACGACCTGAGATGAAGGCAGGCTGCTCTTCAGAAATAACAGAATTCATTAGGGGTTTAAGCCTATCTGCAATTATTTTAGCCATCAGTTTATTAGTGAAATTAGACAAAGTCTATATTCAGAAAAGGAAACAGGGCATTGGTTCTTAGGAATTAAGGTTATAAAAGAGCTACCAATAGCCCTTGGGAATGGAACCCCTATTTAAAATTCCAGAACAGCCTGGTGAAGATCCCTGTGAATTATATCCCATGATTTTCTGAAGAAAAGTCCAGTAAAACCATCAGGGCCAGGTGCAGCACTAGGGTTCAGGTTAAATACAGCTGATTTAACCTCTTCTTAGTGATAGGCTTAAGTAAATCATGGTTTTTGTGCATCAGTCACCATAGGTTTACATTCCTTTAATAAAAAGGAGAGATTCTGGCCACTTTTATCAGTATTATCATCACTTAATAGATTCTTAAAGAACTTAACAACAGTTTCACCTATTAGATCTTGCCCCTGTAGCCATTGATTATCTGAATCCTTAATTTTTAAGATAGACATCCTTGCATTTTCCCCCAGAAATAGCTTTGTGAAAATATTTGGAATTACAGTCTCCATCCCTCAGCCATCTTTCCCTAGTTTTATGCCTTAAAAAAGTGTGTTCTTCCAATATTGATCTTGTGAGAACAACCCTAGCCTTATTCAGCTCTATCCTATGTGAAATGTCATGTGAATAGTTCCTCCAGTTCAGATACCCTATTTTCACCATTTTTATATTATCTGTTATGTTACCGAAAGCCCTTTTATTCCACTGCTTAATGTCATTTTTAAGCCTCTGCAGTTTAAGAGCCACCCTAAGTTGTCCTTGTGCTTCTAGGGGTTCATTCCAGCTATTCTCAATTAGTTTACTGAAGTCTCTTCTTAAATACCACATCTCTTGAAATCTAAATGGCCTAGGATATGTAGTTTGGTCAGAGCTAATCTGTAGAAACAAAGGAGAGTGGTCTAAAGTGGTTCTGTTCAAAACCTGGACAGATGATTTATTGAAACAACCACTGAAGGTTTGATTAGACAATATCCTATCCAATCTTTTAGAAGTAGGATTAATTGCCCTATGGTTACTCCAGGTGAAGTGATTTCCTACTGTATTAACCTCAGCTAACCTTAAGCCATTAATGAAATTGTTAAAGTCTCTAATTGTATTAATCTCGGGAGATGCTGGTCCAGAATACTCATTCAGGTTCCTAATTGCATTAAAGTCTCCCCCTATAATAGTATGAGTATGTTTAACCAGGGAGGTGATTTCCTTATACATTTTATTCCTATCTTCATTTGATTGTGGTGAATAAACAACAAATATTTCAATAGAATTATCATCATCCGATCCAGAAACTTGAACTCTAATGAAGAAATCATGCTCATAGATCAGTTTAACAAGAATTCTTTGAGAATGAAAAATCCATATTTGCTTATGTTTCGTATTAAGAGTACTCCTGAAGCAAAGTCTTTTCTGAAATGAAATCCTACTCTCCATATTACCCTTATGGTCAATCACAACCAACAGATCGATTTTATGTTTGAAAGACAATCTTTTAAGTCTTTTTTTCAGAAGTTCCTAATCCTCTAACATTCCATATCATAATATTATTATGCATTCTTACCATATTTAACATTCTTTTTTGTTGCTAACCTGGAGCTCCTCTTTGGAATGGTGGCTAATTTTGGGTAGGAGTCCTCATATTCCATCTGAATACAAGCTGCCTCATCCTCAGGATCCTCAGCATCTGAAATTTTTTCATCTTTTGAAAATTCCTTAGCTTCGGCTAGAGACGAAAGATTCTGTTCATGTTCATTATTTTAAGCCAGCAAAGTAGAGAAAAGGTTGTTATTAGGAGATCTCTCTGTATTCTACATCAAGTTAGAGGGATTGAGATTAAGAGAATCCGGAGTGTCTCTAAGTTTGGAGCAGAGGGTGTCATAATTGAATGCTGGAGAGATAAGGTTTCTTGTTGGTATAGAGGGTGTTGTATTGAATCCCCTTGCATCTCCCTGCTATCTTGAAGCTTCTCCTCCGAACTTGAGTATTCTTCATTCTGGATTAAATGTTGATGCAGTGTATCTATTTCATTATGTGTGTCTTCAACCTGTACCTGATC
>JAULKK010095137.1:0-17727 GCA_032355705.1 Rubia peregrina
CAAATATGTGGTCAAACTTAGTGGCCAAACAGTGAATTAAAGTGTCCCTGCAATTTAGGCAGGGACAGAGGGAGTAGTAGTTTTACAAAATTATTTTTAATTTTATAAAAAAATTAAGAATGTTAAAATTGTTTATGAATTAAATTAATGGGGTATGTTGTATTACGCTAATTATTTTTTAATAATTTTTTAAAAAGAAAATGGGGTAAAATTGTAAATGAGCCAAAACAGTTCCATTTGGATCAAAATCCGACCCGACCCGTTTTGACCTAACCCATTTTGTCCCGACCCACATCGACCAAAATGGGACATTAACCCAACCCGACCCATATGGGCCGGGTCAAAATGGTTGGGTCGGGTTGGGCCGGACAATTTGAACACCACTGGGTGATTGGATTTATGTGAAGAAAATGAGTGGATAAAATTAAATGTAGAAAGTAAAAAGTAGAATGAGTGGATGAAATTGAAAGAATCTTACCAAAAATAAAAAAATGTGTCATTTAAAAGAAAATATTTTAATTAGGTAAGTGTGCCACAAATAACAAAGCAGAGGGAGTTTGATTTCAGCTTTTCGATGGAAATTTTTAAAAATGGGAAAAAAAAAGTTTAATGGCGCCGTTTAAGTTGCGGATAAAACGACGGACACGTTTCAAAGATACAAGGTTAAAGGAATGGCTCAAGGCATTACTTGAAAATGAGAGAAACCGCTTCTCTGCTTTATTATAAAGGCGCACACCCTCCGTCCCACCAGTTTTGACATATTTTTGGTTAATTTTTTCAAATTATATTTGACTATAAATTTTAATTAGTATAAAGACTCTAATATCATCATGTGAGATATTGTTAGACTCCTATATTTACGTAGTTTCTAAATATCAAATTTTAATATACCATTAATATCCGTAATTGAAATTATTGATGAACAAACATAGTTTGAGAGTAAAAAAAAGAAGCTAAAATTGGTGGGACGGAGGGAGTATTGTTTTATTTCCTCATTTGTGTTTCTTTGGTTTGCTAGCCTTGATTCCGCATGCTCCCTCTGGTGAGGTGTGGCAAAACAGACCCGTAACCCGCTAGTCAAGTGGGTATATCTATTTTAAAACTTGAATGAATGAGTAGGGGTAAAATGAGTAATGGGGTAATGGGTTAAATGGATATTTGAAAAATATGGGTTGGGCAGGTTGTTTGCGGGTTCGCTCTGTGTCTTAACCCATACTGTGGGTTTACCCATATGAGTTTGTATGTAAACTCATATTGGTAATACATGAGTTGAAACCCTATGGTTTACCCATATGAGATGTATATATAAACTAATATAGGTCGGTATATGGGTTGGAAACTCGTGGGTTTTAATCATATGAGTTGGTATATAAACCCATATTAGTTCATATATCGGTTGAAATTCGTGAGTTTACCCAGTTTGACCCATGTAAAAATTGACCCCACATCCCACAGTTACAGAACCTTGCGGTAGAGAAATAATCCCACGGAGTGCTAAGTAAGATCAACTATTTTTTTTTGTATTGTTGCTCTTTTGCTCACTACTAACTAGTATAGAGTAGATAGTGGCAAGTCAGGGGTCATCCACAGATATACTAGAATTTGTAAGTTAACTATATAAATAACCCACAATCGGGGGGTCACTCCAATTGTGTGGCAAGAATAGTTAATGCTTTGAAAATATAATGGGCAGGTTGTGTCTTAACAACTATAGAGAATGCAAGCAAAGAGAGTAAAAACTACAATTACCTAGTCTTGGGGGGTATTTGTGTAACATGACCAATTGATGACTTTGTTTGATCCTAAATTCTATTACATGTAAGACATATAAACCTATCTCATGTCTATGTCACATAGTGCGGAGGTGTCCGGAAATTCCCAATGTTTGCCACACAAAGGTTCAGCTGCCCTTTAAGAGCTACCTTACCGCCTCTGTAATTAGGGATTGCGCTTCGACCGACCTTTTTTATACCACAATTCATTCCATATCATCTCACTCTCATTGCTAACGAGTCCCTGCTTAAAGGAACTAAGCCTCGTATAGGTTGCAACTGTTAGATAAAAGAGTGAGGACAATACGTCCTAGACACTCCACTATGGATACCAACCCTAGGCTTAGAGGCAAATAAATTGGCAACTGATGATCACTTTAAGGTACCACGACCCTATTCGTTACAAACTAGCATGCTTATCTATCAGGGTAAACCAAGGGTTCCACCTCGTTAAGGACTAGAATAGCGCCCTAACATGCAATCATCTACGCAACTAGCCAATTGGAAATAGAATTAAACGATCGGGTCAGTACTCTCAAGGTAGCTTGAATGCGCTCATTTGCCTAGTACACCCAAGCCTACAATAGCCCCAATCTAACACTCCCAAGATAACATTTATGAGATAGGGGCTTATGACGAGGCAACGCGAACTCTCGGTGAGAAGATGATGGTTCATGACGATTAAAAGCGTGCTCAGGTAATGATACAGAGTTTTAGTTCTCCCCGTTGTCTCTCTCTAATCATCTTTCCGAGGCGCTCAAAGCACATTCGTCTGTCGCACCCGGATCTCGCCGTTTCTCTCTTTGAGCAGTAGTTGTGCGATGGTTTTAGGGTTTGGGAGGAGGCTCTAGGGTGTGGTTGTGGGGTGAGGTCGAAGGAGGTGATGCTGTTGGGGTGTGGGTGTGGCTGTGGGGAAAGGGAGGAGGCGCTAGGGTTTCTAACAGTGAGGGCGGCGGGGAGAGGGAGGAGGAGGTGGCGGCACTAGGGTGTGGCTGTGGTGAGAGGGAGGCACTAGGGTTTCTAACAGGGAGGGCAGCGGGAAGGGGGAGGATGAGGTGGCAGCGGGCTTATGGTTTCGGGGAAGAAAGGAAAGTGGCGGCGGGAGGGAGCACGACAACGGCGGCAGAGCTTGGCTGTGGTGGCGGCGGTGATGGTGGGGAGGGAGGAGAAGGGCGGCGACGGTGGGGATGAGGATAGTTTAAGGTTACGGGGAAGAAGGGAAAGTGGCGGAGGCGGAGCTTGGCGGCAGCATCCTAAAGGCAGCATTAGGTTTTGAGAAAAGAAATTTAGGTTTGTTATAAAGTGTATTTTTGTCATTTTATCTTATGGTCATGCCTGAATTCATTTGGTCAAAGCCGGAATCAGGGAGTTTGGTTATATCAACACAGTTTGTGAAATTTAGGGTTAGATTGACACATATAATAGTTAGTTAGGGTTAAATTGGCACTTTCTGAGATTGCAGAGTTATATTGACACTTTTAGCCTAAATTTAGGGTTACAAATGTAAATAACCCTAATATATACTCTACTACTACTATTAAATCCGTGACATTCATTGAACTAAACACCATGGATCAAAGAAATAAAAGAAGGAAACAGAAGAAGAACTCTAGAAAGAGATAGAATTCTCCTCATCCTTTCTACCTACCAAAATCTAAGATCTCCATTATGGCTACTTACTAAATCCTATGAGACTAAAGACACCTTATATAGGAGAAGATAAATGGGCCTCTAAAGGCCCTAGTTTGGAAAACCCTAGTGAAACCCTAATGACACCTCTAGCAGCCACACAGCACGGGCCGTGCAATAGTGCACAGTTTGCATCGTATGTCTCGTGCAAAAGCACGTGGGCCGCGATCTGGAGGTGCTCTCTTGACGTTATGAGCGCGTGGTCTGTGTAAAAGCATGCGGACCGCAAACTGGAGTCTTGATTTTGTCATTTTGAGCGCGAGGCCCGTGCAAAAGCACGCGAGCCACATGCTGGAGCCTTGATCCTTCCGTTCTGAGTGCGTGGGCTGCTTAGAATTGTGCAACCCACAGTCTGGACTTCTTCTTTTTGGTGCGGTCTTAGCATGTTCTTAGCAGAGGCCGCACAAATCTACAAGGGTCGCGCCAGTCTTCAATTCTTCTAAAACTTGGCTTTTTCCTTCTACTTGCATGCCCCACTACGGGTGAACCATTGATCCGATTTGGGAGTTCTTCTAGTCAATTTTCTAGCGCTTGAGAAAAAATTCAACTCTGCTAGCCTCGTACGTTGATTCTTCTTGGATCATTCCCACAACTTGGTTAAACTCCCAGTTCTTAATTCATCCGCTTCTTTGTCTTCCTTTTTCGAGCCTTCTATCTTCTACCACATTTTGACTTGTGGCCTTCAGTCTTCTACCATCCTTCATAAAAATGCTCCGAAGTGCTTAAAAGGGGTCTATAAATAAGCTCACAAAATATAATCTATATGCTCGTACAGAGAAAAGTCCATTAGATTCAAAATAGGTAACAAAATGAAAGATTTAATAATGAAAACCAAAATTGGTCATCTAAACCCCTTATGATGTAAACCTATCTAAACCTAGCAATCTATCCACACAATGATAACAAAAGAGATGCTAAATGCTTTAGAAAATACATGAATTTGACGTCTCATCAAATACCCCCACACTTAAACATTTACTTGGCTTCGAGTAAACAAGAACACACAAAGATCTAAGCGTAAACTAGCATGAAAAGTTTTTCCCAAATCACCTAACTAAACAACCTTAACTACCAAGATATAAGAGTCTCTCACACTCCCATATCTCAAAAACTAAGACAATCTAAACAATCAGCATACCAAATCAAAAGGTAAGGTATAAAAAATATATGTTCAATTACTCTCACTTTCTCTCATTTCGCCTGGGATTCCTCTTGGGTTTTCATCCTAGCTTCACACATTTTTCTTTTTTCAAGCTCACCCTCACCTGTTTCCACACCATTTGACCTCTCATTTTTTCATAGGTTTCCCTTTTGGGTTTTCAACCAATCCAAACTTTCCAATTTTGCCTAAATCATCCTTTTTGATTTTTGACTTAGCGGGATCATTTTTTTAAAAAATGAAAATACTCTTATGAAAGCTACTTTCTACACAACAGAAACTATTAACCATAAGTTTCATCTAATTCCCCTCCCCCATGCTTAAAGATTGCATTGTCTACAATGTATGTACACATTCCATAATGCATGTCAAGGAGAGAAAATGAGAAAATACTCACAATGAGATATGGGCACTAAAATATAGTCTTAATGGCACAATCATGGAATTTAATGAACAAACTACCATCACCACAATGTACTATCCCTAACCTCTAATCAAGCAAGTTCATTCACAACCATTATCATACACCACCATTCGAATAAAGAATTGAATCACAATGGAGAGTTACCTCTTAGGTTTCGAGTTGGGTGTTTCAAGTGTTTGACAGTAAATGTGTTTGGATGGTATTTTGGGGATGGTAGGGAAGACATAGTGATTTGGATGTAGGAGGGTGTGTGAGCTTCACAGGTCGTTCATGTCTACACATCCTGTGAATTTTGGGTTTGGTTCTTCTCCTTGTCCACCATTTTGAGCATCACAAACCATGCACGTCTACATAGACCGTGAGTTGGACTCCTCCTAACCTCGTTTTGCTCGCTTTCCTCCAAAAACCATATGTTTCCTTCAAAACAAACATGCACACAGAGTGTAATAGTGTTCCAAAACTAAAAACTAAAATCGAAAAACACACAAAAAACAATAAATATCTACAGCAGAATGTAATGGGACATCTTTTTGTCTACACATATTCCTCAAAGAAGAAACATGATATGTAAAGAAAGGGAGGTAAACAAAACAATGTGCAATAATCACTTCCCAATGCATTGTTCTCACCTAAATATCCTCAAATCTAACTCAACTTGTAATTTGAATCAAGCCACTACAAATCCGCACTAAACAAGTATCAATCAATATCCACACAAAGAAACAACTAGTGTGCGGCCAAGGTTGTGTATTTTGTGGTGGTTTAGGTGGTGGATTATGGTGGTGTCTAATAGTTTGGGGTAAGAATGAGAGGATAAAGGTGATGATATATATATATATATGCGTGTGTATATATATATATCTATGTAGCTAAACTAATTTTAAGGATCGTGTTGCCTCCCGAGTAGCACTGTATATTTAAGGTCATATGCATTGCCCTAATGTTATCCATATGGTAAGGATTGGTACCCCATCACCATAGGCAATCAAAATGGAGAGATAGGGGTAAGAATTTTCCAAGAGGAAGATGTAGTAGAGGAGGAGTCAACCCTAAAGGAAATAGATAGTTTGGAAGCTTACAATATTCAATGAGCTTCTCTATGGTTTCCTCTAAGGGTTCCGGAAAAGTGGGAGTTTGTTCAATAGGTGAAGGTTATGATGAAGATAGGTAAAATGGTGAAATAATTATAATAACCTCTTCCTCAACTTCTTCTCTCTTAACAAAACACTCCTCATCCCATTGAGATTCATCTATAAAAATTCAAGTTCAACTAGGGATGATTCATTTTTGGAATATTGGGCTTCTAGTTGGCTCACCCTTTTCAATCTACGCACTTGCTCTTTAACTTTCTCAATGCTTGAGGAGAGTTGAGTTCTCAAATCTCTAATGTTGCTAAGCACTTGTGACTAGAGTAGCTCATGACTCTTGGTCAGATTAGTTATAGCTAGCAAAATTTCTCCATAATCCAATTTGGGACTCCTAAGTCTCCAGTGATAATGTATGGGCCTAATGGCCCAATAAGGAGAAAGAGGCCAGGAACGCAAAGCTTGTTTACCCAGGGATGCTACCTGGGCTTGAGGCCAGACATGTAGCGGTTTGATGGGCACTGATGGGAAAGCACCAGTCTCATTAGCTACCAAACCACATATAACGAGGAAGAGTGCAAGACACAAGGTAGAATTTTCCAATCAATCTACTTTTCACTTAGATACGCTCCTACGTATCTTTAATGACTAAAGAGATCGTCGGAGCAGGCACGGTCCTGGACATGCCTGACCTCTCTCTGTCTATCATGTAAGTTCAGGTGCATATTGGGCTGGTGCGGATCATTGCTTAACATACTACAAATTTTGGAGTTAACATTGGCGCCGTATGTGGGGATCACTGTAAACTAATAGCTTCCACACAGCTTGGAGAAGATGGAGGCACAGATGTCAGAGAACCCGCATAATTAGGTGACGATAGAAGATGTAACACAAGAAGATGAACCTGCTCTGACGCTAATGCTGACGCCGATGGGAGAAAGACATCAAATCCACATGAAGGAGGAGGTAGAAAATGACTCAAAGATCCTTCAAACGATAATGGCGTCCCAGAAAGAGATGATGAACAGGTTAAAGGAAATAGAGGATAGGAAGTCCCGTTGGAAGGGGCACAATGTGCGTTCAACGGAGCTTTTCCCTGAACAAGAGGGAAATTAAAAGGCGCCCACTAGAGGAGAGAAAGTGTCGCAAACAGTTCAAAGTGGGGAAAAGAGAGAGAATAGTACTGCCTCTTCCGGGGGAAAAGGGCGAGTTAGAGCCGAAAAAACAATGGCAGACTGCAAGTGGAGGAAGATTATGTACCACTCCAGAGAAATAAAGAGCAGTCCATGCGAAAAACACCACCAAATGAGAGAGAAAATGGCTCAAGCAAGGAGCTTAGGGGCTCTTCGTCTACCAGCCGGATACAGCTATTTATGGCGGATCCAAAGCTAAAAATACCAATGAACTTGGGTCAGTACAATGACGAGGCAGACCCGGAGGACCATTTGCACACCTTTTTTACAAACATGGCTATTTTTCAATACCACAAGCTATATGGTGCAAGTTGTTTGCAACCACCCTGACAGCTGCGGCCAGGGTATGGTTCAGGAACTTGAAAGACGGGACGATAGACAGCTTCAACCAACTAGAGGAAAAATTTTAACCCATTTCATGCAAAGGAAAAAGTTTCAGAAGATGAGGTCGGAATTGTTTTCTATCAGACAGAAGCCGGCAGAGACACTATCAGCGTACTGGGAAAGGTTTAATGATGAAGCAAATCAGATGGAGGAGAGGAGCAGCCAGTTCCTCATTGACACATTTGTGAATGGCTCAGACTTGAGTTGTTGTTGAGGGACTTGACTCTGGACCCGACAGTTGATGAATGGATGAGGAGAGGCAGAAATTTCCATAGGGCGGACCTGGATTATAAAAGGAGAAAGGAAACATTTGGAGGCCACAGTCAACGTAGGGATGACAAGGATAGCTAAGCGGGGGGCTAATCAGACAGGCAGCAAGCAGATGTCTGGCAGGTTGAACAAGTCAAAAAGGATTTTTAACCCTTTGATCAAAACACCCAGAGAGATTTTCGCCATATATGCAGGAAAAAACGTCATGGATGTTCCACCCAAGATGAGGATGGCACCAGGAAAGAGGAATAAGTCCCAGTATTGCGAGTACCATGATGACCATGGCCATGATACGAACGATTATATTCACCCGAAGTAGAATATTGAAGATGCTGTGCAGAGAGATGAGCTAACACATTCGGTGAAAGTACGAAGGATCACAACAGGGCCACCTACCAAGGCAAAAACAAGTATGGAGGTTTTCGTAGGCAGCAAGACGGTCGGGGTAAAGCAAGGAGCCCCGACAGAGAGCGAAGGTGAGATAAAGGAAAAGAGGTGGCCATGGCCGAGAAAGTTGATGACCGCAAAAGAGAAAGAGAGAATACCCCCGGTGAAGGAGGCAAAGCAGCCACAATGACATATATATATATATATATGCCATCATAGGTGGGAGCGCAGGCAGAATGATTGAGTCTCAGCGAAAGGAACGCTGCAGACATACACCGCAACCAACATTGGAGGAAAGGAAGATGGGAGCAAACCAAGCAATAATGTTTGATGATAGTGACTCGATATCGGATGGACCAATAGGTGCAGATACGATGGTTATAACAATCAGGGTGATTGATAAGAGGACTCACCGGGCATATGTCGATGGAGGAAGCTCTACGGAAGTTATGTATTGGCATTGTTTTCAGAAGTTGGATGAAAATACCAGGAGGAAGTTGGAATGGACGAGCACCCCACTGGTGGACTTGGTAGACGGGACTCTTTGGCCAGAATGCACCATACTCCGTCCAGTGAGGGTGAGAGAAGAAGAGAGAAGTAAAACTGTGGACTTCGAATTTATAGTTGTAAAGAAAAATATCCCTTACAACCTGATATTGGGCAGGCCGGCGCTAGCATTGCTCAAGGGCATAGTGTCTACCCTGCACCTTTTGTTAAAATTCCTGACCAGAGGAGGGATAACCACAATAAAGGGAGACCAGCAAAGAGCCAGAGATTTCCATAGGATCGCACTCAACAAGAGGATATGCGAAGATGAAGACAGAAACTATGAGACACGGGGTCAATAAAGCAAGTCCCGTCAGGTTAATCACAGAAGGAATTGATCCATCGAATCTGGGTGCAGAAGTAGATACAGTGAGGTTGAATGAAAGCTGTTCAGTGTAGGTAGGAATCATGCTTCAGCCTCAGGTGAAAAGTGAACTAATAAAGGTCGTTGAGGAGAACAAACAAGCCTTTGTCTAGAAGCTAGAAGATATGATGGGGGTGTCAAAGGATGTCGGCTGTCATGAGCTGAAGGTGGAACCCTTTTACAGGCCAGTTAAGTTAAAATGGAGGATGTTATGCAGGGAAAGAAATGAAGCAGTCAACAAGGAGGTGGGACATCTAGTCACAGTAGGGATCCAAATAGAAATATCTTACCCGGCCTGGCTGGCTAACCCAATACTAGTGAAGAATACCGATGGTAGCTGGAGAGTATGTGTAGACTATACGGACCAGAACAAAGCCTGCCTCAAGGAAAGCTACATGATGCCGGTTATCAACTAGAAGGTATACGCTCTCACGAACTACCCAATCAAATGTTTTCTCGATGCGTATAAGAGGTATCATCAGATCCCCATACAGGAAAGTGACGTGGAGAAAATTGCTTTCATCACGGAGAATGGGGCTTTCGGTTACCGGATGATACCTTTTGGCTTGAGAAACGCTGGAGCAACATATCAAAGGGTCGTGGATAATGTTTCCAGAAACAGATTGGGAGAAACCTAGATGTGTACATGGATGACATGGTGAAAAAAGCAGCCAATACGAGACTTTTGTAGAGGACGTCACGGAGACCTTAGAGCGATTCAGGGAAATCAGGATGAAGCTGAACCCAACCAAATGCTAATTTGGAGTGGCGACGGGGAAATTCCTAGGGCACATTGTGTCGAACGAGGGCCTGCACTCGAACTCCAAGAAGATTAAGGAAATTTTAGAAATTAAATCACCAAGTGGTGAATGAGGTGCAGAGCCTGAATGGGAAGCTAGCAGCTATGAATCGTTTCATGTCACGAGCAGCTGAAATGACGCTCCAGTTTTTCAACACATGGAAAGTATGCGTGGACAAAAAGGGGATGGTACAATTGGGAGAACTATAAGAGAAGGTATTTAAGAAGCTGAAAACGTACCTGAAAAATCTTACCACTTTAACTAGCCTAAGGAAGGAAGAAACCCTATACTTGTACGTGGCAGCAAGTGAGGAGGTTTTAAGTGGGGCGCTAGGTAAAGAAGAAAACAAAGTTTAGCGATCGTTGTACTTTGTTAGCCAGCCCGGCAGGGTCCAGAGCGGAGATACACGAATCAGCCACCCTGTGGTGGTCTTGACAAATCAACCACTTAAGCCAGAAAGCTCGGGGAGATTGATGAAGTGGGTGATTGAGCTGGGAGAGCATGCCATCGAATATGCCCCGAGAAGGGAAATTAAGGGGCAGCTGATGGCAGATTTTCTAGCAGAGATGCCGACGGAGAAAAAGATGAAGGGAGTTACGGTAGAAGATGGGTCCCAACCTGCGAGCTGGGATGAGAAAATGGGTAAATATGTATGAAAGTTGTATGTGGATGGAGCCTCTAGAGTGGAGGGAACATGCATGGGCCTGGTAATATTATACCCAGAATGAGTGAAGTAAACCTATACCTTACCCTTTAAGTTCCCAGCCTCAAATAATAAAGCTGAATATGAGAAACTAATTATGGGCATGGAGATAGCAAAGATGTTGGGAGTAAAGAAGCTGCAGGCCTACGTAGATTCGATGTTAGCAGCCAACCAGTATAATGGACAGTATGCTGCCAAAGAGCCAGTAATAATGAAATACAAGGACAACGTCAGAATCTTGACGGTTTATTTTGAAGAATTCGATGTCACCAAGGTACCAAGGTCGTAAAACATAAGAGCGAACGCGTTGAGAAAGTTGGTCTCCTCAACTCAGGCACACTTTACTAAGACCCTGCTAGTTAAGGAGCTAGCCTGCAGGTCAACATACATGAGACAGGTAGCGGTGGTACAGGGATCAACATCTGATTGGATGAAACCCATTCGCAATTACCTGGAGCGTGAGGAACTGCTGGCTGAGGAAAAGAAAGCAAAAACAATAAAAAGAAAAGAGTTACAGTATGTTGTCAGAAATGGGTTGCTATACAAGAGGGGTTACACCAAGTTGTGGCTCTGATGTGGAGGCCCAGAGCTGGTAGAGATAATCCTCAGAGAAATTCATGAAGGAAGTTTTTGCATCACCAGGGGGCAAGGATGATGGCGCTGCAGGCAGTAAGGGTAGGTTATTATTAGCCAATCATGAGAGCAAATTTGGGGAAAATGGCTAAATAATGTCACAAGTGTCATGAACATGTGAAGGTACAGAGGCTCGTGGCAGAGCGAATGACCAACATAAGATCACCCTAGCCTTTCGGAAAATGCAGGATTGACATCGCAGGACAATTCCCGGAGGCTGTAGGAAGAAAAAGTTTTCTACTTGTTGAGGTGGATTACTTCACACAATGGGTGGAAGCGGTGGCCGTAGCAAGCATAATAGGTAGAAGAATTACAACCTTTTCTTGGAAGAACATAGTGTGCAGGTTCGGCATCCCGCAAGTGATTGTAAGTGACAATGGAAAGCAGTTCGCCCATGAAACTTTCGGGTCATGGTGCATAGAATTGAGCATAATGCAGCAGTTCACCTCCGTAGCTCACCCACAGGAAAATGGGCAAATGGAGGTTACAAACTGGACGATTGTTCAAGGACTAAAAATAAGGTAGGTACAAGACAAAAGAGAATGGGAAGAAGAATTAGGGAGTGTGCTTTTGGCATAAAGGACTACGCAAAGGGCCATTACTGGAGAATCGCCATACACATTGTGTTTCAGGACTACGGAAATAATTCCCCTAGAAGTAGTATCGCCCAGCAGGAGAGTAGCTAAACCAATGAGCCATGAAGACAATGAAGAAGCTTTTAGGGAAAACTTAGATGCCCTAGAAGAGTTTAGCGGGAAGGCTGCACTGAAGGAAGAAGTGTACAAGTCCTTGATGGAACAATATTACAACAGCAAGTGCGGCTAAACATCAAGGAAGAATGAAACAAGTCGGGTCCAGTGTCAAAAGAAACTGGACGCAGAATGGAGGGCCCATACAAGGTGACTGAGGTACTGGGAAAATGAGCATACAAAATGAAGACGATGGATGGAAGACCAATTCCTAGGACCAGGAATATAGCTAACCTGAGAAGGTACTATGCTTAAGTAATTGTAGATTTGTGCATGCATGACAATTTCTTTTGGGGCTATTTAATAGGACGGGTAGGCGAGATGAGTTTCCTAAAAGGATCAAATCTGTTGAAAGCCTAAAAAAGGGGTATGATCCTGAAGAAATCCCGATCTGCGTTTCGGTTATCCTTTTGCATAATGTTTGTGACAAGTGCAGGATAAAAGGGAAAATGAATCTCCGGCCATAGCAAGCGCCGGAGAAAGACCTGATTCAAGTAAAAGTTGATGCACTGGCCTTGATGGCCAGCTCAAAGTTTAGGCCAAATCTCAAAGGGGATAAGGAAATTGAATCCCCGGCCACAACCGGCACTGAAGAAAGGCCCGATTCAGGCTAAAGTTACCACGTTGGCCCCAACACCTAGTGCAAAGTGCATGCCAAATCTCAAAAGGGCTAAGGAAAATGAATCTTTGGCCACAGCCAGCACCGGAGAAAGGCCCAATGCAGGCTAAAGTTGCCGTGTTGGCCCCAACAGCCAGCGTAAAATGCAAGCTGAATCTCAAATGGGCTAAGGAAAATGAATCTCCGGCCACAGCCAGTGCCGGAGAAAGACCCGATTCAGGATAAAGTTTTCATGTTGGCCCCAATAGCCAGCGCAAGGTGCAGGACTAATCTCAAAGGGACTAAGGGAAAAGGATCTCCGGCCATAGCCAGAGCCGGAGAAGCATAATCCACAACCCAGGGTAAAGTATAGATGCTGGCCCCAACATCAAGCACAAAGGTACATGTGTAAGGTGGGGTGCACGGACCTACATGTGTCGTGGGCTGGTGGTTGGTCTGGAACTTCTGATTTGCGCATCCCTTGTCATTTAGCATGTACTGTCGGCTGGAAGGACTTTTTGTTTAGAAAATAGCATGGAATGTGCTATTTCTCACTCCCTGTGGGCCATTCTTCACTTTTGAAATTTGTAACAGCACTGACCTTATCAAACAGAGCGGGTTGTGCCTATACTTAGCCGTTTTGGAGTGATATTCTAGCATTGGTGTAGCGACATGCAAGGAGGTGCACGACCCGCGTAAGGTCCTTTGCACGACTCTTGTCAATTTTCATGGGCCATGCTAGCCACTTTGTACAGACCGTGCATGGCTGGTGTTGACTCGTGCACCGATCGTGCTGACAGGTTGACCAACCTATTGGTTCAACTAGTTGGTAACGACTTTCGTTCTTGGCCTTCTTGAACTTCAAATATGCCTTTTTCGAGCTCAATTCCATCTACTACCATACTTTCGAGTCCGTGGCCTTCAATCTACTACCATCCTTGCGAATGACCTTCAATATTTTCTACCATTCTTGTGAATGACCCATCTAAAAAATGATGAAGAAAAAGTAATCATGAGAAAACTACTTGTAAGTCACAAAGGAGAATCTAGGTGCCCATAAATACAAATTGTCCATTAGCTTCAATTAAGTGGACAAAACTCAGGATTTAGACTAGAAAACCAATAATGATCGTCTAAATATTTGTCGCGTAAGCCTAACTAAAACTAGCAATCAATAAAATAAAACCCGATAATAAGTGTGCCGAATGCATTGTTTAACGCATTCCTAAAGGTGCACATCAATCCCCCTAAACTTAAAATTGTACTCTTCCTCGAGTAAAAAAAAGAGAGAAAAGATCAAACAGGATGTAGACTGCAGAGATAAGTTAACCAATACATTTAACTTATTCCTAAGCTACCCTAAGATGCTAAAGTAACCTATCCACCAAAAAAATACATAGAAGAAAAAGTGGAAAAAAGGAAAGGTAGAAATATAAGTGCTAAACTAGCTTACTCCACCAAAGAAGCCGCAGAAAACAATCCAAGAGATGTTAATGAATAATCCGCCAAAAATGGCCACAAGATGTTCAAATTCAGTTTATGAGTTTTCTCAATTTCTCTCATTTTTCCTAGGGTCCCTTTTAGATTTTTTTTCTTAGAATTCATGTTGAGATCACCTCTCACCTTTTTCCATACGGCCTCTCATTTTTGCCAAGGTTTTCCAACCTAGCCGGGCCTAGCCTCTCATTTTTATCTAGATCTTTTGACCTATCCATGTTTCTTCCTATTTTTTGCCTAAGTTACCCTTTTGGGTTTCCAACTTCGCTGAGTTTTCTTTTTCATTTTTTCAAAATTTTCAAAAAACTTTTGTAGCACAAAATGGCCTAAAGGTGGCCTTCATACTACAAAATAATTACACCACCAAAAGGTTCTTCCCAAAAAATTCCCCAAAAAAACCAAGTGATATCACCCAAAGATTACACCACCAAAAACTCTACCAAACTTCCCAAAACCAAAGATAACACCAACAAAACAAAACAATGCCAAAAGCACAGAGGAAAAAAACCAAACAAAAAAACACCAAAGAACAAAAAGGAATTTCGAGATGAAAACTCCTAAGTGTTTCACTACTCTTTCCCCCACACTTGAACTTTCACTATCCCCAATGAAATGAAACAATAAAAACCATGAGTGGGAAAGAGAAAAGTAGTAGAAGTCACTCGTTTGACCCGTAGGGTCCCTTCTCAAGTGACGTGTCTCAATCCTCCTCTTCTCTTCTCTTTTTACATTTATTACCTCTCAATAAGAATGCCATCCCAAAAACAATGGATCATTGATATGTGGAATCTCAATCAATTGCTCGATGTCTTCTTCTTGGAAATCTGCCCTATCATCCACAATGGTGAACTTCTCGTTCATTTTTTCGCTCAATGGAGTCCAACCTAGACCCCCAAACATGCATTGTAGCCTCCATAGAGACTAGCCTGGTCCTAAAATCCTCCAACTATATACTTATTCGGCCCACCACGTGACAAATATCCTGCACACGTTGGGTAGAACTCGCAATCCCCCCCAATGTGAAATTGGTCGAGGAAGTCCGCGGGTAGGTGAGTACGACTAGGTGGTGGTGGCCTAGATGAAGTCTCCCCATCTTCTTCCTCGATGTCTATAACCGGGTTTAATAGAACTCAGTAGAATTCCTTCTCAAACCACAGATTGGGTGCTAGGAATAATCCTCCAATACTATGTTCAGGTCGATAGCAGTGCTCTCAGCTATGAAAGGATCATGAAATTTCAAATCTTGGAACCACCGTACAACCATACAAATAAATCCTACAAGGTTGTGGTAACTACCATAGAAGCCATTCCTAGCTTATATATTGTGTACCTCGTTACCGAACGACCCAAATTTTCCAATGCAAATTGGAGAAGGAACTAGATAGCCCAAGTGTTGGGCTAAGAGTCTGAACGTGCCAGCTATAGATATTTTACCACCTCTCTTGTTTCATATAGAAATGTATTCCTCCATGAAAAGTTCCACCTTGTCGGGGTATAAATTTCCCTCTGGGGACATCGCCAAAAGACTTGGATATCCAAAATGGGACAATATGAAAGCTCTTCATGACAGAATACCCTCATGGAGAATAATTGCCGGACATATCAAAATGCCTGATGGACAATCGCGGTGCTCTTGCAAAGATGCTTCCTCTCCATGTCCGAAATAATTCTCCAAAAGTTGCTCTATGAAAATGAAAGTTCTTGTTGGTGTCACCTCAGAATCTTGTTCCTGTACTTCCACCCGAATGCTTGGGAAATGTCCAAATGTGACATAGTGTACTCCTTATCATACAAATGGATTATTCTCCTCCCCTCGTTGTGCTTTGATTTCTTCAAAGTTGCCAAAAACTCCAAAGTCCACCGTACGTTAGTTTTGGAATGCTTGTCTAAGAAACCCTTTAGGCCTATTAGGATTGAAAATACATGACGGGCTCGTGTAGACCTAGAGCTCCCAGGTCTCCTTAGAAGCAAACTCCATATCCAATATGGTTCGCTTTGGGTATCTCAAGTACTTCCACCTCCGGCCCACACTTCTAGAAATTGTGTTCAACCTCATGACCTCATCAATGAGAAAAGTGGGGTTAGAAGGAAGGTAAGTCTCAGGTATAGTGTCCCAAACTTGGCCTGCTTCTTCATTTAGTCACCCTGGGAAATTGTTTCTTTTTCTGACCTATCTCTTTTTGGAGCCATCCTATCCTAACAATAAGAAGCTGGTAAAGAAAAAATAACCAAAGGCATGCATCAAGAATCATTCAAGAAGAACACTTCTTCTAAAATAGCCAAAATATTCCAAAGCATGCTACCTCAACATAAATACTATTTAATCAAGAACATTCTCCCTAAAAAACAAACTCATGGCAAATCATAGCATACGATCAAGAAGATCATGCAACCAAGAATCATTCCTCCTAAATTACCACGATCAATGAAGACCATATCATAAAAGCATAAGAACACATGCACCCCGACACTTAGTTAGACACAAGATCATTCACAAAGCCCAAAAAATTCCTCAAAACACTTCAATATTTTTCGTATCTAAATCCGTCACTTTGTAACCTAGTTTGAGTCTAATGGATTTTCGTATCCTTATGAGTGATGTGCTCATATCTTTTTAGCACATTTGAAACTTATATTTGTAATAGAATAAAATTTTGTGTAAGAATAATGTATGCTTTCTTAGTAAGAAAGTTAGGATGATGATTTAGGAGTTATGTCATAAGTCTCTAGTTTAAGGTGTTTACGGAAGGTCTTTTATGATCATGTTCATGATGAAAGATTCAAGAATGAATTTTCACAAGGAAATAAGGGTTTAGAAGTAAAGGGAAATACAATTAAGTAGAAGAAAATTATGAATTTGAAGAAGGATGGCTGACCGATCGACGCAAATACCAGCCGGTCGACTGGCCGGGTGAAGAAGATTGGACGCAATGTCTGGGCACTAAACCGCGTGCCTGCGCACTTCAAACGGTGAGAAAAACTAGGCTCAGAGTTAAAAATGCATGCCAAACACCTAATCCCGCACGCCCGCTCGCTACATTTTTACCAGCGCTTGTCCCGATACTCTAGCCCCCGCGCGTTCCCAGCCAGGGTACCAGAGCAATCGCGCACGCCCCGCCCAGCTGTTGTAGCCTTTGCACTCCCCGTGCTCCTGACGCAAACCCTGCGAGCCCGGGTCCCTTTTTTACTAGTCCTCTCACGAACTCTTGTACTATAAATACCCCTTATCTTATCTTCATTCTAACCTTTCTCTTGGCCGAAAATCCTCTTCCAAAAACCCTAGTTCTTCATTTCTCTTCATCTTTTCTTTCTTTGTTTTTGTATGAATTTGTCCATGAATGTTAGTATGATTTGTGTTAGCTAAACTTATCACTTGGGAGAAATTGTTTGAAATTTCTTCTCACCTTTGGCATGAAAATCCAAGAACATGGAATTAGAACTTCTTGTGGATAAATGATGTTAATCTTGCTAGAT
>JAULKK010095241.1:0-17724 GCA_032355705.1 Rubia peregrina
AAAATATATTTTTACATTCAAATACACATTATTACTTTTTAACTTATAAAATACAATATTACTTTTAAAAAAAACTACAACTTTTAAGGTAAAAAGTTAGGAATCATATCCATAAACTTACGAATAAACCACCTTTCTTAAGACTTCCACTAAGTAAACAAATTCAGCTCCTAATTCAAAACGAATAATAAACTACAAATGAAAATAAAATGTCATACATAGTACAACTAATAAGTCCACACTTAATACTAATAGATGCAACATATAAGTAAACAGATGCAGCTCGTAATTCCAAACTAACAATCAATACCGAATGAAAATAAAAGGTCATTCACCAGAAAACTAACATGTACACGCTGGATGCTAAGAGTTGCAACACATAATTAAACTGATGCAGCTCATAATTCAAAAACAAACAATCAACAAATTTGTTGTAACAACAAGATGACAATTTGAAACTAGATCACACAATTACACACATGGCAACTCAAAATACAGAAAAATGATGCCTATGAAATGCTCAACAAAATGAAAAACATAGAAGCCACTATTGAGGTAGCAGATAGACTCGATCTAATCGAGGAGGTGTGCTCCCAAAACAAAAAAAGAAGTAATCCAAGTTTCACTTGAATACGCCTCCTGGATCTCTTGGAGCTGACGATTAGTTTCTCTGGCAACGTGTGGATTCTTTCTCCACCTGTCCGAGTGCCACCACTGCACATTCAATTGTGGATAAAACTTCCAATCACCACCACAATTTCAAGCGAAAAATGAGTGTGGAGAAGAGGCCAACTAAAAGCGAATAAATGTGTCGGTGAAATAAATGTGTCGGTAAAAAAGTGGGGAAGAGGCGGAGAAATAAAAGGGAGAAGAGGTGGAGCTTTGAAGGAGAACGAAAGGAAAACAGAGAGAGGCGGAGAAAAGGGGATCTCCTTTCCATGATTAAGGACTCAATTTTTTATATTAATTATAAAGTAAACCCCATTTACAAAAATAATTCCTTACCTATCTATTATGGTTAGACAATGTGCTGTGAAACTGCTCTTGTGGTTTCTGTTTATTAAATATTCAATCTCTCTCTTCCACATCTTCAACTGAAACCACAAAGAACCCACTCCATTTTTATACCTACAGTGGTTGAAACCACTTCATGAACCACACTTGATTTTCTCTATCCTACTCATTAATTTTACCTTCAATATTTAATATAAATAAATTTGACTACCCAAAATAAATTGAAATGTGATATTTAATAATACACTTTTAATTGTTACATTAAATTAATTATTATTAAATTTTAAATGATAAAAGAAAGTATAAAAAAATTTAAAAAACAAAATAATAAAATAATAACCAATCACAGGGCGCCACGTGTCCCACTATAGGAGAGAAAAAGCCAGAAAGTCAGCTTGGCAGTACTATATACGTGGTTGTGACAAAATTTTAAGTTGGGGCAGTTCCAGATTGGAGCAACCGGGACTTTGAAACCCCATTGTGAGATTTTATGGTTTTACTTTGGTTTCAGAGTGATTTTCAGTTCTGAATTGAAATCACTCTCAAACACTCATTGCACATAGGGATGACAATGGGATGGGACATGTACGGATTATGGTACCTCCATACCCATACTCTCCTAAATTTTTTATACCCATACCCGCCCATCACCCATGGCGGGTACAATATTAAAATCCACCTCGCCTTATCCGGTATAATCTAAAATCCACCCTCGCCTCATCACCCACTTTGGTCTTCATACCCATTTCAAATCAATTTTACTCACCCCATTTATATCTCCAAAAATACCTAAATTTTACTTTAAAATTACTAATTTTAATATTAAATTTTAATAATATTTATATGAAAATATTATAAGTAAAACATGTGCATTATGGATAAATAATAGTATATTATATAATAAATTAGTGTATACATAGCGGGTATAGTGAGGCAGGATGGGGGTGGGGCGGGTATGAATTAATATTCATGCCCGACCCACTACTCATGGCGGGTATCAATTTCCATACCCATACCCGTCCCACCCCACGAAAACTATATCCATACCCACTCCAATGAGGCGGATGCAGGGTGGACCTCCACCAAAACCCGGCCCACTGCCATCCCTATTTTAAAATATCGAATCATCTTGAATGTTAATTATAATTAGGGCCAACGGAGTTACAATTTACGAAGCTTTACGTGGTTGATAAAAAAGATTCATTTTTATTAAAATTAATAAAGTCACATAATTTCATGTCCAATCACGTCCAAGTAATAAAGTCACATAATTTCATTGATACTAAAAAACTACAACATAACTAGACACTCCCAACCTAATTAAAGATACAATGACATATTTTTATCTGAATTGTTGAAAGTACCACATTTAAATACTCAGGCGATTTGACTGAGTTGGAAATTCTGCCTTGTAATAAACTATTTCCACTATAATTTACAAACAAATCACCATTAGCATCTTAAATCCCCCAGAAAATTCCAAATCAAAGAGGTAGCTCAATCCAAACCAACAAATACAACAATAAACATTCCTTTCCGGCATCCACAAAGCCGCCATATCATCATCACTTCCATGATTCAAATCTCCACTTCAGTAGCACCATTTCAGCACCCGAAATCACAAAAACATCCACCAATTTGCAGGAGAAGATCACAGAATCAATGGTGAAACCCCACGTACTAATCATATCTTTTCCCGCGCAAGGGCAACTCGCCCATTCCTTAGTTGATCACGGAATCAGAGTCACATTCGTGAACCACAACCAACTCTCTGATAACGATGATGATCGTATCCGTTTGGCTGCGATGCCCGACTGGCTAGATTCCGACGAGGAGAGGAGAATCCCTGGGAGATCGGGAGAGTCCATTTACAGAGTCATGCCAGGAAAACTCGAGCAACTGATGCTCGAAGGGAATGCATCTTCAGAGGAAGAGATTATTAGCTGTTTGATTGCGGATGTGAGCCTGGGATGGGCTCAGGGCGTTGCGCGTAAGCTCCCGTGGCTTTCCTGCCTGCTGCTGCGGCTACTCTGGTGCTGGGATTCAACATTCCTCGTCTTATTGAGGAAGGAATAATAGACGAAGAAGGTGACACCATTTTCATTCCCTTCGTTTTCTCTTAGCTAAACTGACCTAATGGGAGCCAATCCCGATATTCTAAGAAACAGGTGGTGCAGCTGGCACCATCGATGCCATTGATGAACTCGGAAGAATTCGTTTGGACACTACTAGGAACCTTAACTATGCAAAAACTCATATTCCAGGCCATTGTCCAAACCAACCAGGTCCTCAAGAGTGCAGAATGGCTGATTTGCAACTCCGCCCACGACCTCGAGCCCCGAGCTTTCTCCTCCGCTCCTGAGGTAGTCCCAATCGGCCCACTCCCACCAACCAACCAACCGCCCCAGAAACGCAATCGATCAGTGCCTGGCGAGCCCCAGGTCGAGGAGCTGGCCCTAGGCCTGGAGCTCACAAACAGGCCGTTCTTGTGGGCCCCTCACGTGCGGGTCCTAAGTCACCCCGCGGTCGCTTGCTTTGTTAGCCATTGTGGTTGGAACTCCGTGGTGGAAAGTGTTGGCGGTGGAGTTCCTGTGCTTTGCTGGCCTTATTTTGCTGATCAGTTCATTAATAAGAGTTATGTTTTCAATATTTGGAGAGTGGGTCTGGGGTTTGAGAAAGATGGGGATGGGATAATTACAGGTGAGGAAATTAAGGATAAGATTGAGGAGCTTATGGGCTCTGTAATTTACAAAGAAAAAGCACTGCATTTCCAGGAGATTGTGGTGAGTAGTGCAAGAGAAGGAGGCAGTTCTCATAAGAATTTTACAAATTTTGTTACTTGGTTGAAGGCAATAAATTGATGCACTCAATTTCCTAACTAGAGTTTTATTTGTAATAAGGATTGGTTGTTTGTTTGTGATTCTGGAAGAATTGTTCAAAACTTTCTTGCTTGTTAGCTAACGGCAGAGGTAGAAAACATGTATGGCGGGTGCGGATAAGTACAAAATATTTTTATTTTTTTAAAATTAGAGGGGACTAATATATATTTATTTATTTATTTATTTAAATTACTCCCATATTTCTCATAAATTCATTTCCGGCCCTTGTTTGGTTACATCTCTAGCATGATTGCATGAATAACAAATAAAACTCTACTTAATTCACCCTGATTTGGTTATTATTGAAGTCCAGGTTGATAATGTCCTAGTACAATACTTTCCATATAGTGTCACAACCTCAACTTTGCTAAAAGTTAAAAGAGATAATTGTATAGAGTTTGAGAAACAAATGGAAGAAACGAGAGGGGGAAGATTAAATCAGCAGCGGCTAAAGAAGCTGGATCAAAGCATACAATGTCCCAGTCAAAGGCGAACAAAGTTCGGAGGGGTTCATTAGGTCAACGGCAGCGAGCGACGACACACAACTCCCCACCTCAACCCTTCCGAAGTCCGGGCCTAAAGCACATCCAGCGTATTCTCTTTTTTCGCTTATTCCTTAACATTATGAGCTATAAATGAGCTACGTTGTAGCATGACTTCCCTGGATGAAAGCGGGGTTTTAGATTAACTAGTTTAGGGCGTTGTGTTCGACTGACCAGGCGTAACTCGGGTTCTCCTCCCTAATAAATGATGGTCTTTAAGTCTCTATACACCATGTTGGCGTGGAGCAAGCTCTCATACACCATGTTGGTGTGAAACTCTGATACACCTTGACGGTCTATCAAGTGGGACGCTCACCCCACTCACCCTCTGTGAGTCAATCGTGTGAGAATTATTTTCACCTTGTAATAGTTAGATTTTTCTCATTTTAGTTATGGCGTTTCAATAGTTTATTAGTGTATCAATTGTAATAGAAGATGAATTAGCCGTAGTTTATTACCAAAATTGTAAACCATTTCTATATTTTAATGAGAATTGTCCTGCTATTTGTTTTTTAAAAAATTTATATGCTTCACTGATGAATAACTGCACTCTGAATTGACTCTTGCGAGTCAGCTATATCATTCCAACCATATTTAGTTATTAATCTCCAATAGTTAGCTTCCCGAATTACTCTTCCACCTCATCGTATGGGCTGGTCAATACTCATGACAAATAGATGGGTATTGATATTTTGCAAGCCCAAATTCCACATGGCCAATTGGGGCTCGGAGCCTTGGGACATGGCCGTTACATGGAGATCAGTGGGAACTGGGAACGTATGTATATAACGTATGTATGACACGAAATTTAATTTAATTGTGTACTTCCTCCGTCCACCCAAATCTGTACAGAATTATTTTGGGTGTTGCTATACCTCGCCCTGTATTTTACTAGTTACGCCCTAATACGTATGAATACTTGTATTAATTATTTGTTTTGTTTTTCTTTTTACTTGTTTTATTTCCCCTCCCTATTTACCCTAAATCCCCACTTCCCCCTCTAATTCTTTCATTTCTCCCCCTCTCACCTTCTTCACACTCAAGCCTAAGCCGCCGCCGACCGCCGCCTATCTCCGCCCGCCGCCACCCGCCGCGGGGACTTCATTTTACACCTTCTTTCCGTCATTTCACAACTTCTTTCCGTCAAAATAGTATTCATTTTATTGTCCGTCGATTTTAGCTTCGTTTTCACCTTTTTTGTTGGCCGGAAATCAATGGTTTTGGGTTGGGCCGCTGAAATCGATGGAAATGGAATGTTGTTTTATGTGTTTGACTGGACCAGGCGGGGTGAGGATGGCTGGACCTGGCGGGGTGAGGGAGGCGGGCCGGTAGGCGGTGAGGGCGGCGGGACGGGGGGGGAGGTGGGTGGCTGAGCAAGGCGCCGATTGGGGGAGGCGAATGAAGGGCTTGGGTTGGTGGCTAATGGGTGGCAGCCGGCGGATTGGGGGTGGTGGCGAGAAGGGTTTGGGAGGGGGGAGGCGGCGCCGCCTAGGGGGGAAGGTTTTAGGGTTTCAGTTTAGGAAAATAGTTTTAGGAAAATAGTTTTAGGAAAATAGGTTTAGGAAAATAGTTTTTAGTTTTGAAATTCAAATGAAATTGTAATTTAAATTATTAGGGCTTTTGGAATAAATGTTAATGGAGAATTTTTTTAAAATTTAAAATTAAAATTAATTGTAATGTGGGAATTAATGCAAAAGCTGAAAATTAAATTTTAATGAAATAGAATAATCTGAAAATATTTTTAGGATGAGATTGAGAAATTAAAATGAACTCTAAATTTAAAATATTTGAAGGAAAAAAATCCCAATACTATAAAATGAAACTTTAAAATGGAATTAAATGGAATGGAATGGAATGGAATTAAATTAAATTAAATTAAGTTAAATGAAATTAAATGAAAATAAATGAAATTAAATGAAATTTATTTTATTTTATTTTCATTTAATTTAAGACATATATAATTTCAATGTGTTTAAATTAAATTAATTAAGGGAGATAAATTAAAATAGCTATGGAAATGGTAATTGAAGTAAATTAATTTTAGTGAATGTAGTTGAAGTAAATTAATTTTAGTGAATGTAGTTGAAGTAAATTAGTTGAAGGAAATGGTTGTGGTGAATGTAAATGAAGTAAATGAAGTAAATTAAATGGAAGAGAACAAGTCAGGAAAGGGGTAAAGGAATAGATTATAATATTATATATGGGAACATAATATTATTCTGACTATACTTAATTGAATATGTAATTTATTCTTCTGGACATTTACACATTTTATTAGTAAATGTTGTTATTATATTTCTCCTATAATTATGTAATTGCTATGAACTAATAATGTTATGTTCTATTTTGCAGATGAGCGCTGACGGGAGGCCCGTTAAGAAATGTCGCACTGTACGTGACAAGGGTGTTAGTTGGTCCTCGAGGAAGATCATTTGTTAGGAATTTGTTTTACACGTTATACCATTTTATTAGAAGTAATTGAATATGTAACTTATTATATTTCACATTTAATTTCTATATTTGTTATATATTCTTCCCGTAATTAAATAATTGTTAGGCTAATAGTTTTAATTCATATATTACTTTCGAGTTAAAAGTAAAAACTTTACTCTTAACTCCGAATTGAAATCCGCTTGAAAGTGATGTTATCCTATACACCCCCATTGTATTCCCCAAATACGTAACAAAATATTTAAGAACAATCGACTATAAGAACATATTGGTAATCATTTTCAATTTCCCTTACTTCTAAGTAATCAACTTTAAATTACTCTAGAATGTGTATTAGCGATTTTCAACATTTCACCAAAAAAATCATTTATTCAATATTTCTATATTTAGGAAAGAATAACAAAAATAATATATTTTGGAGCAACGGATAATGGGGTAACACAATTTTGGCCCACAGTGTAATTTTCCAAGATTTTGTAAAAGTATTCAATGTTGACTTTCAAGGCCCCTATGTTCACCCATACGTGCCTAAATCGCAAACGTGCAATCGTACATTATTGAATTGTATTTTGGTATCGCCAATTTCGTGATTCGACATTTCCAACTTTTTTGGAGGGACCTAAGTTCAAAAGGCAAAAATACTACTCGTAAAGTAATTAAAATAATAATAATAACTTTTCCTTTATTAAATCAATTAATTAATAATATTAACTTCATTTCTTATCACGAAATTAAAATAATAACATATAATCAACTCTTAATAATGAAATCTATAAAAATAAATATTAATTGAAATGTAATATTACATACAAAATGAAGTGTAATATAACTACATTTTAACTTTTCATAAAATATCATATCTACATTAATGATGAAATAAAATACAATCTTCTATTAAACAACTTATAATTCATAACTTTAAAATCAAAATTATATTATATATCAACTAATAAAATTAATAATAACGTAATTATGTAATAATTAATAAATAAAATAATAATAATAATTGTGAGAACCAGAAATCTGAGGTGAGAACCGAAAATCTGAGGCGAGAACCGGGCGGCGAGTACCGGACTGGCGAGAACCGGACAGGCGAGAACCGGAGGCGCACCACCGCCGCCACCACCACCTCCGGCCGCCGCCGCACCACCGCCGTCAATAGTATTACTAACAATTAATAATTACTAACAATTAGCTCCTAATAATTAGCTCCTAACAATTAAGGGTAATCCCCATTAACTCAACAATTTCTTTTTCCTTTACAATTTACTGAAATTAGTATATTTATAGTATAAATACAGGGCGTAAACTAGTAAAATACAGGGCGTAAACTAGTAAAATACATGGCGTCAACTAGTAAAATACAGGGCTAAAGTAATGGAAGACTAATTAGAGTTTTGATATTTATACTACTAGGGTTTTGGTCAGATTTTGGGTTTGATTTAGAATGGGCTGAAATAAAATCAAGGTTTTCATTTAATTTTTTCAATAGTATAATTTACACTAGGCTAAATTCATTAATTATGTTCATTAGTTTTATTAATTAATCTAATCTATTTTTAAAATTCATAATGTCATTCTAATTTAAATATTTATGTTAAGTTAACTTTTAATTTTTATAGAATAAAACAATTATATATTTAATTACGATAATGTTACATACTCGGAACACGTAATCATTTTAGATTATTTTGATTTGACTATGATAAAACTACGAATTATTGTAAAAATTGTTGTGTAAAACCTTAGTTATTAATGTTAATGTTTATATGTTGAGTTATAACCTTCGATTAGTTAAGTTATAACCATTTTATTAGTGTTTATGTATGAAATGTCAAGTAAGGATTGATCGTTGATTATTCAAGGTCAAGCATTTTCATTAGTGTTTATGTATGGAAAGTCAAATAAGGGTTGACAATTGATCAGCTAAAGTCAAATCATTTTATTAATGTTTATGTATGAAAAGTCACTTAAAAGTTAACCGTTGATTAGTTAAAATCAAATGATTTTACTAGTGTTCATATATGGAAAGTCGAGTAAGGGATAACCGTTAATTAGTTAAGGTTAAACTTTTTCATTGGTGTTTATGTACGGAAAGTCAAGTAGGGGTTAAACCTTGACTATTTAAGGTAAAACTTTAGTTATTAATGTTTATATGTGGAAAGTCAAGTAAGGGTTAGATGTTGATTAGTTAAGTTCTAACCATTTTATTATTATGTATGGAAATTCAAGTAAGGGTTGACCGTTGATTAGTTATGTTCTAACAATTTCATTAGTGTTTATGTATGGAAAGTCAAGTAAGGGTTGACCGTTGATTAGTTATGTTCTAACCATTTCATTAGTGTTTATGTATGGAATGTCAAGGAAGGGTTGATAGTTGATTCCTCAAGGTCAACATTTTCATTAGTGTTTATGTATAGAAAGTCAAATAAGGGTGACAATTGATTAATTGAGGCCAAACCTTAGTTATTAGTATTTATTTAAGTAAAGTGAAGTAAGGGTCAATCGTCGATTAGTCAAGATCAAACATTTTCATTAGTGTTTATGTATGGAAAGTCAATTAAGAGTAGACCATTAATTAGTTAAGGTCAAACCTTACTCATTAGTGTTTATGTATGAAAGGTCAAATAAGGGTTGACCATTGATTAGTTAAAGTCAAACTAATTTATTTGTGGTTATATATAAAAAGTCAAATAAGGTGGACCGTGTATTTATTGATATTTGACTTCTTCATGTATTACTCGAACTCTACGTTTAATTTATTTCATTTGAAAATATAAACATAAAGTCATAGTTAAAAGTATAATTATAAGATCTTTACAATTCAAAAGAAATGGAGTTGCATAAAGATAAATAAATATATATATATATATATAGTTTTGTTAAAAAATAAATTACATTATTAATATCTATATATATATTCAATTATTTTAAATCGTGCATCACAAGGATGTTATCTAGTTATTCATTTAGTTATAAATGCCAGGTCTGCGAGAATGTCGTGCGACATCGGTCACAAAAACAACTGATGTCGGCAAGCGAGAAAGACGTGTGACGTCGGTTATTTCATGTCTACGAGAGGGCCCTACAACGTCGACCACAATAATAAACAACGTCGGTAAGTGAGGAATGTGGGCGATGTCGGTCAATCATGTCTGCGAGAGTGACGTCGACGTCGATCACAAAAACAACCGACGTCGGTAAGCGAGAAAGGCGTGCGCCGTTGGTCATTTCATATCTGCGAGAGGTATGCGATATCGGTCACAATAATAAGAAACGTCGGTAAGCGAGAAATGTGTGTAACGTCGGTCATTCATGTCTGTGAGAGTGATGTGCGATGTCGGTCACAAAAACAACCGACGCCGATATCGGTCATTTCATGTATGCGAGAGGGTCGTGCGACATCAGTCACATTAATTAGCGACGTCGGTAAGCGAGAAATGCATGCAACGTTGGTCATTCATGTCTGTGAGAGTGACGTGCGACGTCGGTCACAAAAATAGCTGATGTCAATAAGCAAGAAAGGCGTGCGACGTTGGCCATTTCAGACTTTTTACCTTGATATTTTTAAAACCAAAGTAAAAAGTGTACTTTTTACCTCAATTTTTTTAATCGAGGTAAAAATACTATTTACTTCAAAAAGAAAGAACCAAGATAAAAGAACTTTTTACCTTGATTATATACCCTTAACCAAAAAATCTAGGTAAAAGGGGTAAAGTAATATGTTATTTTTCTTGTAGTGAAATGACAATAACCACCATCGATATACAACCATGACAACCACCACTGACCATCACCAACTGCAAATTAAAACCAACACTACCCGACATCACCGAGCATCAACCAAACATGACCACCACTGAGCATCGATAACGCTGACCACCACCAATGTTCGCCAACGACGATGCCAACCACCACCACTGAAAACTATTAATGAAACCACCATCAACAATTAACAACGCAACCACCACCACCAACAATTACCAACACCAATAAAGACTAGTAAAGACCACCACCACCACTGAACATTGGCAATGTCGACCAACACCACCACTAGGGGTGATCATGGGTTGATCTGGATTAGGACTAATAAGATCCTGACCCGACCCTAAGAAAATTTAGTTAGACCCAAACCCAATACGGACCCTTGGGTATGAAAATCTTAGACCCATACCCAAATCCAATGGGTCAGGTCTTGGGTCCAAAACAGGTCATAAATGGGTCTAACTTTCTAAGTTTTTCTTCACTAAATAAAGTATGTATTATCTTAAATACAAATAATTCAAGTTCAATATGGATCTGAATTAAGTCTTCAAGAAAAAATATACAATATACAATACGCATTATTTATTATTTGTTTATTTAAATATAAAAGTACAGAGAGAATATGAAAATTATTTAGAAATTAGGATAAATAATATATTAGGGTAATATGGGACTACGGATTGGGTCTGGGTCGGGTTTGGATCTTAATATATTAAACCCGTACCCAGACCTAGACCCATTTCTTAAAATCTAGACACATACCCTATGGGTCTAAATATTTTGAACCCATACCCAACCCAATAGACTTAGGCTAGGTTTATCGGTGACCGCAGCTTGCGGTCACCAGCTTTTGTTTTAGAAAAGAAAAGAAAAAAGTGAACAGTGTGGCCCAACCTCCAAAACTTGGGGGTTAAAACTGATTTTGAAAATGGAGGGAGATGACTTAGGTCACTTGCCAAGTGTTTATTTTCTAATGGTTAAAAAATACACCAAATCTAATTCAATCTAATCTTTTTATCTCCTTACCTATTTTATATTACATTTAAAAAATATTTTTCATTGCAATAAACTACATTTTTCATTCTCTATAAATAGAGACCAATATTGTCATAATTCAATGCACAATTCAATATTTCTCTTCTCCCTACTTCAAAAATTATTACTTCAAAAATTATTATTTCTCTTCTCCCTACTCAATATTATTCTTTTTTTCATGATTTAGTTTATTATATTTATAATTAATTAAAATTTATTTAATAAATTTGGAAATATTATTATTTAAATATTACAACATTCAATTAATAATTTAAATTTACTGTTCATATTTGGTATTAAAATAATATTTAAAGAGTTGAACTTTTTGGTTGGGTTGGGTCATTGATAAATCTTTAGAAAAAAATAAAATGGTTGGATGAGTGGTTGAGTAGGTGGATGAGATAGATATAATATTTAATTATAATTTTTGGTTGGGTTGGGTCATGATAAACATGGTCTGAGAAGTTAGTTTGTGGATTTCATGTGTTTGTCCATGTATTACTCCACGCAACATATATATTATTTCGAATCAGAATGGATTAGGTTCACTTTATCAAGTAGTTTTAATTTTGGAATGGTCGAATTATATTTTTATCAGATCTCAATTCAAATACATAGTCGCTTTTGTTGTTATGATATCATTTTACCTCAATATTACATAATTTATGTCCAAATTAATATAGGGATATATGAGTTATTAATTTCATTAAAAAATATAATATGACACATATTATAGTTCTAAGTTTATAGGGAGTATAAAAATTAATAATGACATTGATGTAGTTATAGGGAGTCATAACTATCATTGGTGAGATGGTGTTTTAAAAATATTTTATTTTAACGTTACAATATTTGCATTCCTAAGCGTACAATTTGCGTGCAAAATTTATAATTTGCATGCAAACCACACACTTGGGTGATGTACTATATATATATTCATACACATCATGTGTGACTAATGAATATGAATGCATAATCGGACATTATATTCAATTATTTTAATTTTTATTGAATAATTATCCATAACTACACTTTATACCTGTACCAACACCTCCGCTAACCACATTTAAATCCAACGTGAGGATAGATCAAATCTTGTAAAGTTAGTTTTTAATGCAGTGTTTTTCCACTAGACTAATCTGGTGCGGGATGTTAGTGCTGATTGTTCTAATCAGTGGTCACCAACGCTGCCGCTTGTCCAGAGAAACAAGACCGTCGTTGCCGCCAGGGCCAAAGCCGTTGTCGGTTGTCGGCAACATATTTCAGCTGGGATGGTCTGCCAAGAAATTACTCGCTAGGCTGTCGGCTAAGCATGACCCTGGGCGTCGGGTCGATTTAATCGATTTTTGGTTTATTCGATTTTGCTTCTAAAAAACTCAAAACCAAAATCGATCTGAATAACCCAAAAAACTGAATCATCTTAACCGAATTCAAAATTCAATTTCGGTTTGAATTTGGTTTCAAACCGAGTAAATCGAATTCATGGGAAATTTCATTAAAATATTACTATAAATATAGTATAAATTAATTTAATATTCTATAAAAATATGTAATTTAATTTTACATCATCAAACTCAAGTGTTTAAAATAAAAATCTAACAACTACAATAAAAATTCAACCATAACAATATTAGAGTTTTATAATATATAATTAACTTATTTTTAATTACAATTCGGTATTCGGGTCAGTTTTTGGATTGAGTTAAAATATCCAAAACCAAACCAACACATATTCAAGATTCGGTTTACTCAATCCGGTTATCTGAAAATCGTATTTTTAAATTTGGTTCGGGTTATTCGAATTCAGATTATTTGCTTTTCAGATCGATTTTCGGTTTATATATGGTTTTTCCCACCCTACCTATAATGACCATGTGGATGGGTTCCATGTGCACCGTCGTGATCTTCTCTAGCACCGCAGATAGGGAGATGTTTAAGAAGCACGCTGTCAGTCTCGTCAAACAGAAAATTATGAGGTGATCAAAGGCGATTTCAGGAACGAAGGATCCCTCATAACGCCTAATAAGGCCCCCACGGGCGCATGATGCAACGGTTATCTATAAAAGTTCAGAATCATAAAGGATTCATGAACATCAAGAACACACAGTGGAACACCAAGAACACACACAGTGAAAAAGCAGTTGAAACTGAAGAAAAAATTGGGGAAAAATTTTCTGTATATTGATTCATCATGAAAATTGTACATGCTGCTATATATATACAAAACAAAGTTGCTAAACTAACTTCCTATCTAACTAACTCACTAACTGAAATCAGAAACTGCTTAAATAATTCCAGAAGTTACTTGAAACTTCTGAACTGAGCTAGTTGAGCTACTGGACTTCTGAACTGAATTTCTGAACTGAGCTAGCTGCTCTGCTTCACGTTTGAACTCTTTCACTCCCCCCTCAAAAATGAACTTGGGGTAAAGCAAAGAAGTTCATTTTGACCAACAAAGAATGAATAACCTCAGCTGTCAAAAGTTTGGTAAAAAGATCAGCCAGTTGAAGTTTGGTTGAGATAGGATGAGGCACAAGAAATCCAGCCTTGAACTGATTCCTGGTAACATGACAATCAATTTCGATATGTTTAGTCCTCTCATGGAACTTGGGGTTCTCCACAATATGGATGGCAGCTTTGTTGTCACACCACAAAGGAATTGGAAGATGCAAAGGAACCTGGAAATCAGTTAGCAGATATGAAATCCATTGAAGTTCAGTGGTTGTGAGAGCCATGCTTCTGTATTCTGATTCAGCAGAGGATCTTGATACAGTTTGCTGCTTCTTTGATTTCCAAGAAATCAAGGCATGTCCAATGAAGATGCAAAAACCAGTGACAGATTGCCTTGAATCTTTACATCTTGCCCAATCAGCATCACAATATGCTGTAAGTTGAAAATCATTGGAGCTTGGATAGAACACACCATGAGAAGGATAAGTATGAAGATACTTAACCACATGAATAGCTCCTGACATATGATGCTCAGTTGGAAATTGCATAAACTGACTTAGCTGATTGACAGCATAAGTTACATCAGGTCTTGTGGCATTAAGATAAAGTAATCTTCCAATAAGCCTTCTATATACACTGGGATCAGCTAGAAGAGGAGAAGAAGCTGTCATGTCCCATGTAGCAGGAAGTGGAGAAGATGTGCACTTGGCTCCAGCACAGCCAGTATCCTCAACAATGTCAAGAATATATTTTCTCTGAGAAAGATACACACCTGCAGCTGATCTGGCCAGTTCTAATCCAAGGAAGAACTTAGCTGGTCCAAGATCTTTGATAGTAAATTTTGAATGCAGGTAGTCTTTGACAGATTGAATAGCAGCCTCATCAGAACCAGCAATCAAAATATCATCCACATAAACAATCAAAGCAAGGTGTTGATCAGTAGATGATTTAATGAACAAACAATGATCATTCTGTGACTGATCAAAGCCATAGGCCAGCAAAGCCTTTGTTAATTCAGCATTCCATTGCCTAGAGGCTTGTTTAAGGCCATACAAAGACCTTTTAAGCTTGCAAACTTGATTGGCAGAGGCTTTGGAATAACCTGCAGGGGGCACCATATAGACCTCTTCATCCAAGTAACCATGTAAGAAGGCATTATTGATGTCAAGCTGTTGAATGCTCCAGTTTTGTGCTGCAGAAATGGCTAAGAAAAGTCTGATTGTGACAGTCTTGGCCACAGGTGAGAAGCTGTCAAAGTAGTCAACTCCCTCAATCTGATTAAACCCCTTTGCAACAAGTCTTGCTTTGTACTTGTCCACCCTTCCATCTGCCAAGAATTTAACCTTGTATACCCATCTACATCCAATGGCTTTCTTGCCAGGGGGTAAATCAACAAGTTCCCAAGTATCATTATCTTCAAGAGCCTGCAATTCAGAATTCATAGCAGCAATCCATTCTACATGTAAACTAGCACTTTTATATGACTGTGGTTCTTTTATTTTTGATACTTGAACAATAAATGCCAAATATGTAGGAGAAAACTGAGGTGGAGAGGATGGATCATGTAGAGTGGTCAATATAAAATCATTTTGCCAAACTGGTTTTTGTTTGCACCTGGTACTTTTTCTGATGACAGGTTCTGTGTGATGATGAGATAATGGAGAAGATGTATTAGGAAGTGATGTGAATTCAGTGTCATGTAAGGAATGTGAATGATAGTTAGAGTGAGAAGAATCATCTTTATTCTTTTGTTGAGTCATAGAAGGTGAGGAGCAATGGAAATGAGATAAGATGTTAGAAGACATGTCATCTGTGAGAAATGGATCAGAAGATAAAGAATGAGCGTGAGAAGAGGAATCAGCAGAAGAGGACTGATTATAATAAGAAGGAATAATAGGTAAAGAAATGGAATTAGAAGATTTGTATTTTGTGGCATAAGGAAATACTTGTTCATGAAAAACAACATCTCTAGAATAATGACCTTCTGACGAGTAATATCAAAGAGTTTATACCCTTTCTTATCTGGTGGATATCTTATCATTAGGCAAGGTAAAGCTCTAGGCTGAAATTTGTTTTTATGAGGAGTTGTATCAGTAGAGAAACAAAGGCAACCAAATGTTTTTAACATAGAATAATCAGGTGGCTGAGTCATGAGAAGTGTATATGGACATTTCCAAGATAAAATGGCTGAAGGGATTCTATTTATGAGATAAGTGGCAGTGAGAATTGACTCTCCCCAGAATTTATTTGGAAGATGTGATTGAAACAAAAGAGATCTAGCAACACAAAGAAGATGTTGATGTTTCCTTTCAACCACTCCATTTTGTTGTGGAGTGTATGAACAAGTCTTTTGGTGAAAAATACCTAACTCAGATAGAATGGCACTGAAAGTGTTATTAATGAACTCTGAACCATTGTCAGTTCTAATTGTCTTTATAGAGGCATTAAACTGATTTGTCATCAATATGAAGAAAGATTTTAGAATGAATGGAACAACATCCTTAGACTTGATCAAAATAGTCCAAGTGTACTTTGTATAATCATCTACAATGGTTAGAAAATGTTTAGAACCAGATATAGTAGGAACACTGTAAGGTCCCCACAAATCAATATGAAGAAGATCAAAAGCATATGAAGCTGAATTTTCTTTTATTGGAAACTCAAGCCTTTTCTGCTTAGCTTGAGGACAAACAGTACATATGTAGTTTTCTGGTATTGAGATATCTACATGATCATTCAAATGTTTGAAAGCAGAATGTGAAGGATGCCCCAACCTACTGTGCCATACATGAAAATCAGTACTAGATGGTTTATTTGCATACAAAGAGTGATGTTTTTTACTGCTGCAAGATAGACTGAGACTATGCAGTGCTACTTGAATTGTGTCTTCTGAGAAAGAGTGTTTATCTAGAATGTATAGTCCTTGGACTTCCTTTGCAACTGCAATGACCTTACTGCATTTAAGGTCCTGCAAAAGGCAGAAATGTTTAAAAAATCCAACATGTATTGAAGTAGATTTCAAAAGCTTACTGACAGATAACAGATTGAAGTGGAAAGATGGCACATGTAAAACATCAACAAGAATTAGATTGTTTGGCAGAACTATTTTTCCTGTGGCAGTAACATATTTTGTGGTGTTATCTGGTAGATATACAGGTGTAGGTGTTTGTGTAGTGGTGTATGAATCAAAGAAAGACATGTTGCTACACATATGGCTACTTGCTCCAGAATCAATGATCCAAGAAGGACAGTTGTATAAAAATACAGTATTACAGGTATGAGATGGAATACTACCTGAAAAATCTGTCAAGTGTGCAAGGTTCACAAAATCAGTAGGAGATGTCATCTCCTGTGTCTTCCCTTTCATTGCCTTTCCAATTTCTTCCTGAATCAAGCTTGTCAGTAGATTCTGCAGCTGTGTCTGCCCTATTTGAGTGTTCATCTCAGCTGTGTTGATAACCTGATCATCCTGTAAAATATTTGCTGCTGCAGAAATTGCCACAACATGAGCATTATGTGGATATCTTCATTTCTGTTGTGGTTTCTCCCCTCTATTTTCATAGAACCAATCAGGAAATCCTTTGATC
>JAULKK010095453.1:0-17712 GCA_032355705.1 Rubia peregrina
ATAAAACCCCCTTTTCCTCGTGGACGACCCCGACTTGCTACTATCTACTTTCTAGTAGTTAGCCGCAATTAGGGCTAATAAATACTATCTTTGAAAGGCACGACGATGGCCCCCCAAGAATAATGATTACCTCGGGAAGAAATAAGGTAAGGCTCAAACCAAATATTAGGGTTCCAAGATAACTATAAATAAGGAGGTATATCTTCTATCTCAAGGTAACTGTTTCATCACCCATTTTTGCCTTCTATCTTATTAAGCCGAATATGACTTAGACATCAGAGAATTTCCCCCTAGGATTCTTCCTGGGTTTGGTGTCTTTTGTAGATATAGTATCAAAGAAAGTGGATCGAGGCTGGATTGGATCGGAGGTTTCCATTCCTGCATCAGGAGGCAACATAAGTGAGGGTGGCGATGGATGGTGAGCGGTGATGGGTGCAAAAAAGATAAAAACTTTAGCTGGGTGAGTGAAGGAAATTTCGCTAAGTGTTGGAGAATAATGAAAATTGGTCTTGGAACAAAAGGACACTTCTTTATATATTGGGCCAAAAAGATAGTCTAAGGCGGTTCTACAATTAGAACCAATTTTAAAATAAAAAAAGAGTGACACTGGATAACACTTTCGAACTCAGAAATGCTTTTAGACCTCAATTAAAGGCAGTTCTACAAGTAGAACCACCTTTAATCGATTTCCATTAAAGGTGGAACCGTCTCTATTGATTTTGAACCACCTTTAAAATGAAAAAGGTGACTAGGGGAGGAGTTTTGAACTCGAAAGTGCTTTTGGACCTCAATTAAAGGTGGTTCCAAACTAGTATTTTTTTTGAAAAAAATGCTGATCTCATTGTCATTAATTTTGGGATTGTTACAAATTGTGCTAGGTTTGGGTCGCACAACCCCTAGCTAACAACTATAACTAATATTCCTAAATTTGAAAACCATCGTTCGACTCACACAAAGTGGGGTGGGTCTCTCCCACAAGTGAAACATTTCAATCACTAGGAGAAATCACGGATTAAAGTTCACATGCAATATTGGCTGTCTGCTGGTCGATCCGTACCTTTAACCTTCTCATCTTTATTGGGTTGCATCAGCTCTGTAGTTTGTTGAGACTGTTGCTGGAGTTCTCCAATCATCGGTTGAAGATGTCTATTTGAGTAGTTTTGAGTGCATGTCCATTTTGTTTAAGGTAGAACGTACTGCATCAGTTTTGTTTGAGGCAAAATAGCAGTGTGTGCCTCCATATTTTATTCATTGATTGCTGAATTAATCTCCACCATATTGCTACAACTTCGTAGTTCTAGTTTTGAGAACCCTTTTGAAGGTTGCTATTGGATTTCTCGTAGAAGAGGTAACCTAGAACTCATCGGATTCGTGAGAGAACCAACAAGACACCTAAAAACATCAAAAAACAAAAAAATGAAGATTAATCTAAACCCTATTTTCCTTCAGGGAAGTCATGTTTCTACGTAAATTTTCTACAGCCCATAAGTATTGCCTAAAGCCCATTGCCCTCGAACCAGCCGTACAATTGGTACTACAAGCCAGTGTGGGCTGCATTGCATGCCAGAAGTCCAGTTCGGCGATTCTCAACTACTGCAAAAAGATTCATTTTCCTATTTTTCAGTGAGCCAGACCATGTACCCACCACAAGATGACCTATTTTGACTACTGCCCGCAATTTATCACCACTAATGACTAAGTCATCCACCTATTCGTTTCATCTCTCCACCGAGACCACCACACGACTACCTTGGCTACAACCGACCTCGATGGATTTTTAGTGTGACAAGACTACGTGTTGTTGGGATAAATTATATGTATGAGTTGATTGCTGGATGGTTTTCAGAGGTGTGGGATTTGCAGTAGTAGGTTTGTCTTCAGATAAGCAGCCACAGGATAGGGGGAAGACATTGCCCCCCACTCGGTGTAGACTAAGACACTTGCAATAGAGCTAAAAATGGAAAAAAGCAAGGATCTGACAAACATCTCGTAGATTATTAAACGTTAATGATTACACAATCTTTACAAACCATTATTATTTTTAAATAAAAAGATCATCATTGATGAGTAGGGGTTTATGGATCCCCTAACCAAGGAAGTGAATCCTTACATGCTTTGCAAAAGGTCAAACACTTTGACCAACCTAGTTTGTACAAAACTAATGAATCAGAATGCAAGGTTATAGAAAAATAGAGATTGTGATTCCATTGCGCAATCCTCTACTCCTGTGTGAGACTACGAATAGCCAGACAATCAATAATTTCCATAACCTTAATCTAAAATAAAAGGCTAAAGCCTTGGCCTTTCTTTTCAAAAATATGGGAAAAGTTTATCCCTTCTTATTAGAGTATATGTGTTTTTGGTAAATATAATATTGTATATGATTAGGTTTCTATATATTTGCTTATTGTCTAAGGAACCCCTTGTATAAATACATGTTAATATGATTAATAAAATTACAGCATTTTCCATAATTCTTATACAATTTTACATGGTATCAGCCTAATCGATCCTCTCTCTCTCAAATTTATTTTTCGCAAACCCTACCCCCCGTAAACCCTGTATCGCCGCAGCCTCCTCTCCAGTGGCTGCCACCGCCGATCCCCTGGATCACGCCGCCTCTGACACCACTCTGTCTCTCAAATTACATGCTCTCTAGTTTTTCCTTGATCGCCATAATTATTCTATATGGTGCCAATCTAGCATGTCTATTCTTATTGCATATGGTTTGGATTATTTTCTGCTCTCAGGTTCGTTCATGTCTGAACTTTTGCCGCCTTCAACTGATCCCGCCAAGTCGAAATCATCTACCAGTCCCGATCTGAAGTTTACCTCTTGGAAGAAGAATGATCGTTTGGTTCTCTTATGGATATAGTCGACCATCTCCATACTGCTGCTTCCTCATGTTGTCCGTGCGGTCACCACTTCTGAAGCCTAGCTTATTTTGGAATAGATGTTCTATGCGCAAACTCGCGACAACTTAATGCATCTCATTTACCAACTTCAGACTTTACCGGAAGGTTATCTCTCTGTTCTTTTATATGTGGAGAAAAAGAGCTCGTTCTATGATTCAATTTCCGGTGTTCTCTCTTTGTGTCTGATGATAAATTTGTTGAATGCATTCTCCATGGCCTCGATGCAACTTATTCTGCGTTTCACACTGCCTTTAATCTTCGTACATGGGCGATCTCTTCTCATCAGCTCCTGGGTATGTTACTGGAGTAAGAAGCTCGCATGCAAGACATGCATGCCCAAAATCCTCAGTTTGCGAACATCACTATCGCCCGTTCCTCTGCTCTGGCAACTGACGACACTTCTTGTTCAGCCATTCAGTGTTAGATTTTTTGCCGATTTGGTCATGAATCTTTTGACTGCTGGAGGAGACTAAATAAGACTGAGTTCCCGACAACAAGACCCCTTCCGAACCGGTCCAATCAGCAGCGCTGGTCACGTCCACCGTCGCCTGTGAATGCCTGCCAGACCTATGCCGCTGCTAACCCAATACCTTTGTCAGCTTTTCATGACCCAGCTTGGTTATTTGATTATGGCGCTACAACCTTTCTGTCAACCCTGGTTACACTGGTAATGATGGCTTACAAGTGGGCAACGGTACGTCTCTTCCTATTACGCATTTGGGCTCATCTATTTTGCATTATTTTAACAAGCCTGTCAATTTACATAATATTCTTTTTGTTCCTGATATTTGTAAAAATATCCTTAGTGTTTCTCAAATTACTAAAGATAATAACGCTTATAAGCTATTTCCCCTACCCATTGCTATGTGAAGGATCAGTAAGGTCAGACATTTCCAACTTGAACCGTTGAAAATGGTCTCTATCGCCTCACCCCACCACCTTAGTAGCCCAACGCTCTCTATGTTTCTCTCCTTGGCGCACAAGCTGGATTACAAACCTGGCATGAGCGTCTCTTTCATCCTAATGAGTTTTTTCTTCGTCATTTATTTACTCATTTTCAGGTTCCTGTGTCTTCCAATAATTTACAAAATATTTGTGAGTCTTGTCAGCTCGGTAAGAGCCATAAATTACCTATTTACTATATTTATGAGTCTAGTAAGGCTTTTGATCTTGTTTATTCAGATGTTTGGGATCCTGCCCCCGTTTCTTCATTTAATGGAAATCGTTGTTTTTTTTAATTTTTGTTGATGACTGTACGGAATTTGTTTGGATATACTTTCTTTCTTAGAAATCACAAGTTTTACATCAATTTCATCTTTTTCAAAACATAGTTGAAACTTAGTTTGACTCTAAAATAAAACATTTTCAATCTGATGGGGGGGGGGAGTGAATTCCTATTTGTATCATCTTATCTTCAAAGTCAAGGTCTTTCTCATTGTGTTTGTGATTTCCTTCCCTATATTTGTAGAATGGGAATTTTTTATAGGGAATGATAATTTAATGCAATTCCAATTGATTGCATCAAATCATAGCACAAAATTAAATTTTCTATTAAAAATTTGAGTCTCACATTTCTCTCATTCTTCCATTCCTACTAAAAAGTACCTTCGACTTCCAATTATTTTTAAAAAATAAGAAAACTACTACAATCTCAAACTCATATGAGATGCTTATTTTATTTTTTAAAAGAATTTTGTCAATAATGATATATTTAGAAAATTGGAATTAATCTCTTTGGTTTATATTTTATAATTTTCTGGATATTTTTATTTTTTATTTCAAATCGGGTGAATATATATATATATATATAATACGAGAAGAAAACTAGTTTCTAATTAACATCGATATTTTAGTTTCACATTTTTTACTATTTTCTTTTTAAATACAAATGCCATCATTATTCTAAAGTGTCATCGATAAGAGTGCATTTTTCTAAAACCGAGATTCAGCTTTTATAATATAAGGGACAAAATTGGCGATACGAGTGAAATTAGTTAAAGGTAAAACAAAGGCCAGCTCTTATCTTTCTCACAATAATTCTTATCAATTTATCATCCTCTCATCTTTCTCGCAAGGTCAAATTTAGGGTTTATCCAATATTGGCACGCTTTCTATATTGGCATATTTTTTTGTTTTGTTTTGGGACATTCCAAATATAGAAAGATTAAAATAATTTTTATCCACTAATTTTACCTTTTCAATCTTGCATTCAATTTGCTCCACTCAATTGAATCTTCAAAATTATTGTGTCGAAAAGTGAAGTGTCAATATTAGTTAAATGAAATGAGTGCATATTATTTCAAATTGGGTGAATATATAAAAAGAATACGGAAAAATAGTTTCTAAATAATATCAAAATGTTAGTTTCAAATTTGTTATATATATATTTTAAAAAAACTAACTTAATTTTTATAATATATTTTGAAGTGATTTTAAATGAACTTTAAGTTTTAAATGAAAAATAACTATAGAGTAATAAATGTTAGAGTATGCAAAATAGGGAAATTGTTGGAGTTGAGTCAAAAAATTATAGGGAATGTTGAGTTCCATTCCTTATTCAAGATAAAAGTTTAGGGAAGTTGTTGGACTTGCTCATACATGTCTAACAAAGTTGTGTATCGTTCTTCTCCTTTTGTATTTATTGGGTACATCTCTCATCATAAAGGTTATCTATGCTTACATGTTCTGTCAAATCGTATTTCTATTGCTAGTCATGTCATTTTTTATGAATCCACCTTTCCGTATACTGATCATATAGCTCCTGTCTTATTTAACCCATACACTGACATAAATATGTACTTATTTTTTTTGCTTAAATTAGCTGCTTCTACTCCATCTCTTAATCCTGTTCCGCCACCTCGTACAGCTGTTACTCCGACCTCTTATGTCCGCCAACCCAGTGCACTGCTTTCACCGGCTCACTCTCCGTTCCACGCACCACCAGCTCCTTCTAGTGCGCCACTCACACCCCCCACCTCCAGCGTCATCTCAGCCAACCTCTGCTCCTTTTCCGGTGGCTCAGCCTTCTCTCAGTTCGCCGGCTACTCCATTCTCGGCCGCCCTCTCTACCCCTCTCATGTTTCTTCCTACAACCAATTATCCATCTTACTTTCACCTAGTTGATAACACCCAACACTCTATGGTCACTCGCTCTAAAACCAATAATCTTAAGCCCAAAGCTCTTACTTCAACTCATCATCCTTTTCCTCATTCTCAAACAACTCGATCTGAACCCAAAAATATTTCTCAGGCTTCTAGGTTACCTGAATGGCAAAATATTATGCAAGTTTAATATGATGCTCTTATGCGTAATGTGACGTGGAATTTAGTTATGCCTTCTCGTAATGCTAACATTGTTGGTTGTAAGTGGGTTTACAAGAAAAAGCGTGAGACAAATGGTTCAATTGAGCAATATAAAGCTCGTATTATGGCTGAAGGGTTCTATCAAGAAGAGGTAGTTGATTATGTTGATACATTTATCCCTATTGTGAAGCCTACTACCATTCGGCTTATTATGTCTATTACTTTTACACTTGATTGGCCTTTACATCAAGTTGACATTAATAATGCATTTTTGAATGTTGATATTTCTAAGACAGTTTACATGTTGCAACCCCCTGGTTTTGTTGATGGTTCTCGATCCCCTCATGTGTTTCTCCTTCAGAAAGCACTATATGGTTTACTAAGCTCAGACATTTCCTTCAGGCTCATGGATTTGCTCTCTGTAAGTCTGATACTACTCTATTTATTTGCAAAAATGGATCACAGGTCTTGTATATTTTGGTGTATGTTGATGATTTTATTGTTACCGCCTCTTTTCACTGCTTTGATTATGAAGTTTATTGGTAAATTAAATAATTCATTTAAACTTCGTGATCTTGGGCCTTTACATTATTTTCTGGGGATTGAGCTTACTCGGTCCAAGTTGAGCATGGTTGTGTCTCAGCAGAAATATATATGTGATCTCTTAGAGCATAGCAAGATGGTATATGCTAAGCTTATTTCATCTCTGGCTTGGCCTGGGCCGCGACTCGTACAGGAAGGGGACCTTGTGCATGATCCATATTTTAATCGGAGTATTGTTGGAGCTCTACAATATGCCATGATCACTCATCTAGAAATATCTTATGCTGTTAATCCTGTCTGCTAGTATATTCATAATCCAAATGAGTTGCATTGGTCTACTGTAAAACACATTTTGCATTATCTGAAGAGGTTTCTTGATTTTGGTCTTACACTTCGGCCATGTACAGATCACCACCTTGTAGCTTTCTCTGATGCTAGTTGTGTATCAGATAAACAGAGAGCAAAACTGGCTGCCCAACGCTTGACGGGGGAGGAGATTGAGCAGGAGATCAGGAACATGGACTTCAATATGGATAGATCGTTGGTGTACCTCGAGTCCATCAAATTGATAGATAAGACCGCATACACTGACCCGAAGGACAAAACCATCGCTGAGAATATTGTAGGTATTCTCAAATAATTGGTTATTTTAATGTTTATATTCTAATTTAAAATGTTAATTTATCTTTTTAAATTTGATGCCTAATCGTAGATACAAATGAAAGAGAAGGCTGCTAGGGGAACATTGGTCTTGGAACCCGGGGATGACATGTTAGCAAGAAGGTATAGGGATACCAACCTCCCAAAAGATGTTGTTGTACCCCATCAGTCCCTCCGTCGAAGCAAATGTGGTAGCAGCTTGTTCCCTAGCCCAGTAATCAAGAAGAAGCTACCAGTAGACCAACCTGTGGTCAAGGCGATAATGACATTCCTTGACCAACTTGTTAAGGGGATTGCATCAGCTGGAGGGGTCCAAATATTGGTGGGCCTCGATGATCTCAAGACATTTATTGAAAAAGGCATTGGGCCAAGTCAGCGCGGCAAAAACCAAATCTGAAGGTGCTCCAAGCAATGAGGAAGACGATGAGGAGGTAAAAAAGTGGACTAGAATGTCATTTTATTTGTGTCATCCCTAGTATTTTAATAAAAATATCATTTATATATTTTCTAACAAATAAAGTGCTACAATGTGTGACAGAATGGGGAGAAAGTTTCTTTGTTCGTGAAGCAGCTAGATGGGTCAAGGGCCTTGGTGGCACAAGGATTCCTCCAGAAAATGCGCAACATCCATACATCAGCAGGTGGAGTTGCTTGTGTCTGAGTTTCTGAGCTGCTCTTCCATGCCAAAGAAGGATCACCATCTACCAACCACAGATTCATCGATGTTGGAGAGGTTGTTAACATATCGTTGACTGGCCCCTGACTTTGATGGACCAGGATTTGGATACCCCAAAGGAGAAACAGAAGGAGGTGCCTGCCAATGATTCCTCTGACAAGGAATGGGAATTTCTAGAGGTCCCCGATGATGAGGTATTTCACTTAAACTATTATGTACATATTTTTTATTTGGTAGATATTCTAAATGTTTAAATGCTACTTGTCAAATTACATTTTTTTTCTTGTCACATGTAGTAACCTGTCAATACTTCGTTGACACAGCCATCCGGTTTGAAAACCAGTTACAGGTCGGGCAAACATTTTAGCAATATACCTATCAAGCCCCTGAAATTGGTAATGCAATCAAACCTTGTTACTATTCAATTTGAACAAGTATCATATACTTAATACATCTTTTTAAACTGGCCACATGCAGATTGTAAATCGCCGCAAATTAATTGAATGTCTAATTATGAGGGATTTTATCACACATTACAATGAGGTGACAACGGAAATGAAAGCTACGAGGAAGGTTGTGTATTACAAACAGTTTCTTATATCCACGTTTGCTAGACCATACAAATGTGGCCTTGATATCGAGAAAATATTGGAGTTTGGATGCAAGCTCGGGAATTGTCATGGCATGACATGGATCTCGAACTCCCAGCTAGAATTTTGGATGGGGGGAGTTTCAAATTGTTCAATTTCCAAATTCGGTTTCATAAGAAATCAATGATATAAATTGAGTTGTACGCTTACATGAACCTGTGGAATAAAGTGGAGGGCAAGAACAAAGGGAGAATCCAATTTTGTGTCACAAACGCAGGAAGAAATGACACCGTTCATGAGGAGGATGACATCAAAAACGGCTTTCCCTCATCTAGGAAGTTGTGGTTGCTTCGGACACCGACATTTATGTGGTGCCCTATCTGAGGAGGTCAGACACATTACATTAATGTTTAAATACTTTAGTAAAATTCACCTGAGATATTAATTTGTTAAATGCTGACACAAGTCACGTTGGTTTCTCATCCTCATTTGTCCCGGTGCAAATGATGTCTTCACATGGACACACTCACCAGTGGTATAAAGTCGGACGATACATCGGAACCCAAGTTATTTCCAAGTATCACAATCCATTGATTAAGACTTCATTATTGGCATGAATTTTTTAAAGTTAATATTCAAAAATATAATATCCCCAGGCTTGCATGTAAATATGAGAGGGTGAAGAGGAAGAATAAACCCTCATCCGATTTCAACTAGAATGTAACAACCATCAACATAAGTATTCACCATAAAACTTTACACATACTTTATAGTTTTCCTTCCCTCCTTACACTGATTATACATTATGTATTGTCGTATTCTATCTTACCATTGAGGATAAGGAGGTTGCTGGGAATGCAGTTACTATGTCATGCTATTCCTGGAGGAGCTGGCCATGCAGACAACTTCCACTTGACGTAAGTATTAAAACTTAGAAGCAATCCGGTCTTCTCTTGCAGTACCCCATCCTACTAATTGACATTTAATCGAACAGAATCACAGGTGCTTCCAGAAAACCAAGGCAATACCACCCCTATGAACTTTAAGAGGTGGCAAATAAATGGTGCGAGACATGGCTTACTAATTATGCAAAAAACACTAAAAATAATCCGAAAGACTTTGATTAAATGTTATGTGTGGATGAGTGATGGGAGGTTGTGTATTAACATTGATATTTCAGGCTTTCCTTTATTTTATCATTTGTGAATTCATATTCTGTTCAATAGAAAATTTACAAAAAAATTCTACAGTTATGTGAGATTTAATATAATCCCTTTTTCCCGTGGTTGATCTGGGATGGTGCCCAAATTTAAAAATCAACCTATCCATTTTTTAAAAAAATCTAGCATCGGTAATATTTTCATAAACGTACCGGTGCTACAATTCGTACAACAAATGCTCCCTTTATATTTGATACTCGTGCTACTTGTATATTTAATACAGGTGCCCACAAATGACAATTTGAACACCGGTATAATTAGCTTACCAGTGCCCATTATTTGTATCCAGTGATGCCTATTTGAACATTAGTATAGATATTTTTTAGCATTGGTACATGTCTTACCGCTGCTCAATATCTGTATATGGGCATGCCTATTTGAACATCCGTATAGAGATCTTTAGAACCAGCACATGTCTTATCGTTACCCTAAATTCTCTATCTGGTCAATCATATTTGAACACCGGTATAGTGATTTTTAGCACCGGTACGTTTCTAACCATTGCCAGAAATTCGGTATCTCGCCATTCTTGTTTGAACACCGATATAAAAATTTAAGAGCACCGGTTAGTGCCTACCAGGCTCAACATTATAGCACCGGTAGCCCCTACCGTGCTCAGACCTCTTCAAATTTGCACAGGTGCCGTTGTGAGCTTCTACCGGTGCCATTTTAAGATTCTACTGGTGCCTATGGGGGGGTTTCCCAGTAGTGTTCAGAGATGTAATTTATGTTTTCACATTTGTATTGATGTCCTCACTTGTCTTTCAAGAAGAAAATAATAGGAATTCATGAGTACATATGCCAAACTTAAATTTTGTTCATTCATACTAAACCTATAATTGTGACAGTGGCAATGAAGATGAAAATTCAAAAAAGACCGTCAATCAATTTACTATATTTGCATTATATTGAAATCCTAAGGGTTATACCAATCATAAAAAAACTTATATTTATAATTTTAGGTGAAATTATAATTATTTATATGTTTTTTTAAAAAAAATTGAACCACCAAAGGTGGGGGGTTAATGTATTACTGGTGCCCCAAACCAGATAGAACCAAAATTACATATACAAGATTTACTGTCATCTGTAAAACTAGCCAAGAAAGTTTGAGACTCTAACTCCAGTAGCCTTCACCCCTGTGTTAGCTATTATGTTAGCCACGTCAATCTTTTCGGATCTCAGTTTGAAAGAAAGTCACCATGCAAACAAAGCACAAAAGGCTTTTCCTGCATAGCTGGAAAAAAATTCCAACTGATCAGCAATAAGAGCTTTAGAAATTAAGTATGCTGTTGGGATTGACTTATGCTGCCTCCATCCTTATATTTCATGCAGAAAGAATACACCTCCTGGTCCTGGTCCCTAACTTGTTGAATTGAGCATTTTGAAGCTGAAAGAACCCGAGATCCCATCCTATTAATGCAATGAGTCCAGCACCCAATAGTACAACATGATCTCCTTGTGCAGATTGACCTTTGAACCTGCATGCAAAATCAAAAGAGAAAAGCAGCAGAACCTTCGAAAAGATGATAACATTAACATAAATTATGATAGCAAAAACCACGCAGACTTGTGTCATCCGTAACGTAGCGATGGTGTCTCAGCCTTGTGCAGATTGTCTCAATTCTTAGGTTTCTCAAAAATATACTTATTCGCATATTTTTAGATGTACAATGCTCATACGCAAAAAATATTTCTAAAAATACGAATTATAGCGGTACTTCATATTAATTAAGGATATTAAATTGTTAACACTTACTTTTTCTCTATATTTACTTTGTAAGGTGAGAAAATTAAATATGCTTGAACTTTGTTTGAACTCAACAAACAAATTGCGTACTATTCCTGCACACACAGTGTTCTCATTGTACAAGGATTATTTTTTATCCAACATTTGGATGAGTTTCATGAATAATTTTATATTGCATGAGTTGATATCAGTTATTATTTTTTCACACTCTTTGGTAAACAAAGTTTGACATAAATGACATTAGCGTGATAATTAATACATTGGTGGAACCAGGGGGTGAGATGGTGTTGATGCCACCCACTAATTTCTTGTAACATTCTTCTTACTTTTGTTGTACAACTCTTTATCCTCAGAGGACATAAAGGCGCATAAATGGGTAAGGGAAATGAAAGAGAAGGTGGTGGAAAGGCTAAAGTTAGTTCACTCTCCAAGGTACATAATGCTAGCATGGTTTTAGTACTCTAGATTCTACAACTACATTTTATTTTTTTTGACTATGGGTTTTTTACCAATGACCATTTTATAGATGGAATATTTTTGTGTCTAACCCTCTCTATTTTTTCCATTGACATTTGATTAAAATATTTATTAGCAAATACCAATTTTATACTGAAATTAAATTTAATGTTAGATGTGTGTGAGAGAGTATTAGTTGGAATAGTAGATCATTTGAATTAATGATGTTACATCCCCAAACAAGTTTCTAAGTATATAATTTTGTCATGTAAGCTTAGAAAATTAAAAGCACGATGTGTGCACGGATGCACACACTGTGTTCTCCTTTTTGGATCTTTGGGAACATTTGTGTATATGGCATAATACTTATATAGTTAATTTTAAAAGTGGAAAGATATTATCTCAACTTTTAGGTTTCTTAAAAATATATTTATTTTCAAAATTTTAGATGTGCAATGCTCGTGCGCAAAAAAATGTTTCTAAAAATATGAGCTAGATATGTACTTCGTAGGAATTAAGGATATTACTTTCTAAACAAGTTGTTTAATCTCTACTTTTTTGTTGTAAGGTGAGAAAATTAAATATTCTTAAAATTTGTTTGAACAGGGCAAGAAAATTGTGTACTACACTTACACACAGTGCTCTCATTGTACAAGGATTATTTTTTATCCAACATTTGGATAATTTTCATGCATGCTAAATTGTATACCGTATGAGTTGGTATTAGTTTTTATTATTTTAACACTCTTTCTATAATAAAAAAAACTAACGTTAGAGTTCATCATATATTACATTATCATGATCAATAATGCATTAGCGGAACCAGAGGGCGAGAGGGTACTGATACAACCCCCTAAATTTTTTTGTAACGTGCTCCTTGCTCTTGTTGTAAAACTCTTTATCCTCAGCGGATCTAAGGAAACCGAAATGGTTGAGGGAAATTAAACAGAAGGTGGTGGAAAGGTTAAATACAATTCACTTCCTAGGTAAATAATCCTAGCCTGGTTTTGGTCATCCAGATTCTACAGCTACATTTTTGTTGTCGACTTTGGGTTTTTGACCAATGATCATTATATATATGGAATATATTTTGGTGAAGCTCTCTCTATTTTATGCATTGACATTTGATTTAAATTGTTATTAAGAAATACATATTTTATGGTGAAGTAAAATTGAATGTTAGACGTGGCAGAAAGAGTATTAGTTTGAAAGGTAGATCATTTGAATTAATGATACTACTTCCTTAAAAAGTTTCTTAATCTATAATTTGTTCTTGAAGGCTAGAAAAATAAAAGACACAATGTGTGCATAGAAACACGTGCACACATCGTGTTCTCCTTTTATTTTTTGGAATAGTCGTGAATATGGCATAATAGTTTTGTAGTTAACTTTAGAAGTGGAATGCTACTGTCTCAATTTTTAGGTTTCTTTAAAATATATTTATTTGCATATTTTAGATGTGCAATGCTCGTGCACACAAAAAATTGAAGAATAAAAGTTAAGTCGGTATTTCATATAAATTAAGGATATTAATTTCTAAACAAGTTTTTGAATCTCTAACTTCACCTTGTAAGGTGAGAAAATTAATTGAGCTTAAAATTTGTTTGAACTCGGCAAACAATTTGCGTACTACTCGTGCAAACACAATGCTCTCAATGTACAAGGATTATTTTTTATCCAACATTTGAAGGATTTTCATGGATACTAAATTGTACACCGCATGAGTATATGTATTAGTTGTAATTATTATTTACACATTTTCTATAAACAAAATAATGTTAGAGTTTGACATGTATTACATAAGCATGATCATTAACACATTGGCGGAACCAGAGAGTGAGAAGGTGCTGATGCAACCCCCTAACTTTCTTGTAACATGATTCTTACTCTTGTTATACAACTCTTTATCCTTAACGGATCTAAAGGTGCAGAAATGGTTAAATCTAGCCCCGGTTTTTGTCTTCTAGATTCTACAAATGCATTTTTGTTGTTGAATCTGGGATTCTGACCAATGACAATTATATAGATGGATTATATTTAGGTGAAAATATCTCTATTTTATGCATTAACATTTGATTAATAATGTTATTAAGAAATATTGTTTTTATATGTTTCTAGGTTCATACACGTATGTCTTTTTGGTTTAGTGGATGAGTTTTGCTACAATATTAAAGAAAAGTTAGTTTCTTGATGTTTGAAAATGTGATGATTTGTGTTAATGTTGTTGTCTGTATTCAAATGAATGTGGTATTTAGCAGTACATACAAGGACACATGAATAAACTTACTATTTACTCCCTCTGGTTTTTTAACATTGGCTCTTTTTTTCTTCACATTTTTCCATGTCATGTTTGACCACCGATAACTTTAGTTGTGTCTAATAAAAAATGATAAAATTTTACTTTTCGGAAACTACAAGTTACGGATAATCCAAAGACATCTCACATGATGTCTATTATTATATATATAATAAAAGTTATCGATAGTCAAACATTGCACGGAAAAACTAGTGTTTAAGGAGGTCATTGTTAGAAAACCAGAGGGAGTATAAAGGAGTACTGTCTAAGTGGTATTAGAAGTAGGAGAGTCTAGTGGTAGTGGAAGTAGGAGAGTCCTATTCGAGGTGTCGTCTTGGCCATTCTAAATTGTTTATGATCTTCAAAATTATTTTAATAGAATAAATATATATAGTTGCAGATCTTTTTGTACAAAACTTAGTTTAAGCAGTACGAGGATACCGAACAGGCCTTTTTTCTGCATGATGTGCTCACCATCGGTCCTCCAGAGATGAATGGAAGGATCTCCAGACTAGATCAATTATTTCAGTTCAACTTTATCTTGAGGATCCTATGCCTAATCCGGCAACTTCTTCCCAAAGTCTAAGGCCTCTCTCATTTGCTTTATTAAGTAAACTGAAAAATAAATTGAATGTTAGACGTTGAAGATAGAGCATTAGTTTGAAAGGTACATCATTTGAATTAATGATATTATTTTCCAAAAAAAGTTAATTAAACTCTAATTTTTCCGTGTAAGCTTAGAAAATAAATAGCACAATGTGTGCATGGATTTTCAACATTTGAAGGATTTTGATTAATATTGTTATTAAGAAATACCATTTCTGTATGTTTTTAGGTTCATGCAAGTATATGTCTTTTTGGTTTAGTGGATGAGTTTTTGTTACAATATTAAACAAAAGTTAGTTTCTTGATGTTCAAAAAATGTGATGATTTGTGTTAATGTTGTTGTTTGTATTCAAATGAATGTGGTATTTATCAGTACATACAAAGACACATGAATAAACTTACTATAGCGACTAAGCGGTATTAGAAGTAGGAGAGTCCTATTTGAGCTGTGATCTTGGCCATTCTAATGTGTTTATGATCTTGAAATTGATTTTAATAAAATAAATATAGTCACAGATCATCTTGTACAAGTTTTAGTTTAAGCAATACAAGGATCCCTCGGTCTTCCAGAGATGAATGGAAGGATCAAGGATTTCAGGTCAACATCATCTTTAGTATCTTAGTTGTTTAATCCCGCAACTTCTTCCTAAATTCTAAGGCCTACCTTAGTTGTTTTATCAGGTAAACTGAAAATAAACTGAATGTTAAACGTGGAAGATAGAGCATTAGTTGGAGAGGTACATTATTTTAATTAATTATATTATTCCCCAAACAAGTTTATTAAACTCTATTTTTTTAGTGCAGGCTTAGAAAATAAATAGCATGTGTGCACGGATGCAAACACCGTGTTCTCCATTTTAGATCTTTGGGAACAATTATGATTATAGCATAATATTTTTATAGTTAACTTTTGAATTGAAATGATATTGTATTGATTTTTGTGTTTCTTAAAAATATATTTATTTGCATATTTTTAGATGTGCAACGCTTGTGCGCAAAAAAAATGTTTCTAAAAATACTAGTTAGATTGGTACTTCATACGAATTAAGGATATTATTTTCTAAACAACTTCTTTAATCTCTAATTTTTTGTTGTATGGTGAAAAAATTAAATATGCTTAAAATTTGTTTCAACTCAGAAATAAAATTACATACAACTTGTGCACACTCAATGTTCTCAATGTAAAGGATTATTTATTATCCAACATTTGGATAAGTTGCATGGTTACCAAATTGTATACTGCATGAGTTGATATTAGTTGTTATTATTTTTACAAACGCTTTCTATAAAAAAAACTAACATTAGAGTTTGACATAAATTACATTAGCATGATCATTAATTCATTGGCGGAACTAGAGAGCGAGAGGGTGCTGATGCAGCCCCCTAAATTTCTTGTAAAATGCTTCTTACTCTTGTTGTAATTTTTTTATCCTCAATGGATCTAAAGGAACCGACATTTAAAGGGAAACGAGAGAGAAGGTGGTGTAAAGGTTAAAGGCAGTTCACTTTCCTAGGTGCATAACGCTAGCCTAGTCTTAGTCCTCTAGATTCTACAACTACATTTCTGTTGTTAACTTTGGTTGTCAGACCAAGGACCATTATATACATGGAATGTTTTTAAGTGTAACTCTCTCTGTTTTATGCATTTTCATTTGATTATTATAGTTATTGAGAAATACTAATGTTACACGTGAGAAAACCCAAAGAGTGTTAGTTACAAAAATGACCATTATATGAAGTTAAATTGAATGTTAGACGTGCGAGAAAGTATTAGTTGGAAAGGTAGATCATTTAAATTAATAATGTTACTTCCCAAACAAGTTTCTTAATCACTAATTGTTTTGCGTAAGATTAGAAAATAAAAAGGCACACTGTGTGCACGGAAGCACCCCTTTTTAGATTTTTGGGAACATTTGTGAATACGGCATAATATTATAGTTAACTTTAGAAGTGGAATGATATTATCTCAACTTTTCGGTTTCTTAAAAATATATTTATTTCATATTTTTAGATGTGCAATGCTCGTACGCAAAAAAAATGTTTCTAAAAATATGAGTTAGATCGGTATCATATGAACTATGGATATTACTTTCTAAACAAGTTGTTTAATCTCTAATTTTTCCTTGTAAGGAGAGAAAATTAAATATTCTTAAAATTTGTTTGAAAGCCGCAAAAAAGTGGGTACTAATCCTGCACACAGTGCTCTCATTATACAAGGATTATTTTTATCCAACATTTGGATACTTTTCATGGATATTAAATTATATACCGCATGAGTTGGTATTAGTTTTTATTTTTTTTACACTCTTTCTATAAACTAACAAACATAAGAGTTCAACATAGATAACTTTAGCATGATCATGAATGCATTGGCAAGACCAGAGTGTGAGAGGGTGATGAATGTGTTTCCACCGATGAAAGTTCTCGTCGTGATCCCTGAATCGTGTCCGATCTGCAAAACAATGTCCCCAGTGTCCGGGGGGTAAACACTTTGAAGGTTAAGATAGTATAAGCGTTATATTGAGAGTGTCCCTTTTTCTTAAAGGTTTACCAAACCTGTGTATTTATAAGGGAGGAGAACCCGACTTTCCTTAGGATTGGAACTCCTTTTCCTTATTTTATATGTATAGTAATTCGAGTATAATTGGTAACTTGAGATAGCTTCCTTGTAGGAATCAATAATATCCTTAATTAGGA
>JAULKK010095560.1:0-28235 GCA_032355705.1 Rubia peregrina
CTGCTCCACCGCGCTTAGCCCCTCCTCCACCGCACTCCCCCGCGCTTAGCCCCTGCTCCACCACGCTGAGCCCCTTCTCCGCCGCGCTCAGCCCCTGCTCCGCCGCACTTATCCCTTGCTCAGCCGCACCAGCCCCTGCTCCGCCCCTGCAACTTCTTGCCCAGCCCTCGGTCAGCCCATGCTCCGCCCTTCTACTTGCCTTGTAATTTTCCAAATTTATCCCTTATAATGTTGAATTCGAATTTTTTTTTGCTCAAGCATAATCATGTTCAATTCGATTTTCCCATCTCTTGCTGAATTTAAACCTTTCAATGTTGAACCCCAAACATAACCTCATGTTCTTCTTTGTGGATTTGTTTTTTTTGGGTTGCATGCTACGTGTTTGATATTATGCTTGAGTATAATTTCCTAATTTTCCCATAATTGTATTACTGATGAATGTGTATGACTTCTTACAAATGCAACTCTCATGTCTAATTTATATCAATTCCCTTAATTCTTCTGCTAAGTGTTCCTAGTCGATGATATGGTTCTGGTTATGAATATTAGCTTGTGCACCTGTCACCATTTTTGTTGCTGGGTCTAGATAGAAAATAGTAAAGCTCGTTTGAAGAAACTTCATTCTTCATGCTAATTTGCTGAGTGTATTGTGCCTTTCCTTTTTTATGTACTCTACAATTTAGTTATGAAATCCTTTAAGTTGTTGATATGTTCATGAATTTAGAAGCACAATCCACACCTATTTATTGACAAACTGACAAATAACTACTTATCCCTAGATTGGATTTGATATAGTGAAAGTTGTATCCTACCACTTACTGTTCATTTTGTAAAATGTTATCTTACTTTGGTTAGAATCTTAAACCAAAATGAGCATCTTATTTTAAACCAAAATGTACTAATTTCAGTTGGATGTGGAACTTTTAATATATGGAATTAATATAGCATAAACCCCTTCTCATTACTTTCTTCAATGAGACCTTAACATTCCATGTACTGAATGTCTTTGAGGTGGTTAATAAACATGGGGAAAGATTCACATATCAGCCTTACACCTTTTCATTTTTCATGTTACTTATAGATGTTTTTTACACCCTTTTTCTTTGTCTATGTTGAGAATGTTTCATTGTTTTGTTTTGGACTCCGTTCATGATTTTATAAAAAGGAGGTTATATGCATTATCGCATAAGCATTTTGTTGCCAATACTTTGCTGCAAAGTTTAGCTTTAGTTTGTTGCCTTCCTTTTCTTCAAGAACCTCAACCCAAGCCTTTCATACATTGAATAATGATAATGAGGAACCTGGCAGCTGGTGTTGTAGGTGTTTAGCCTTGAAAAAAAAGTAGTGTAAGGATTTCCTTTAAGCTCACTTTTCTGGAACCATCCTTTGTTTTTCATGTAATTTTATTGGCTGTCATTCTAATCAAGTGTTGCCTGTTGTTGTGCCTCTGCTATCATTTTGTGATTTGCTTCCAACTCTCATGGATTTGTTTTAGCTGTCTAAGTTTTAATCGGAAATATAGTCCATGACCGCTAGTGTTTTGCCTCTACTATGTTTGCATATATTAAGTGAAGCATCTTTTGCATTCATATTATAACTACGCTTTTCCTCAGAATGCGAAATAATATCTTTCTTGAAAACCCTTCAATTTCTCAACAAGAAGAAAGAACCCCACAATATGGTTTTTTGCTTGGTGTTTGATGGATAAATTTGAATGGCAGCTTCATTATACCAAGTGTTTTGGTTTGATTCATGTCAACTACAACAATAGCCTCATCCGCCACCCCAAGTCATCTGCTTTGATAGTTATGTTAGTCACATAGATTAGTAATTTTGTATCATACATTTTGTGGAAATATTTTGGATGTTGTTAGATGTGGCCATATACATATATGTTGCTAGATTGTTTTACTGTTTGTTGTGAAGTATTAGAGCAGCTGCACGCAGTTGCGGTCGGAACTCTATTCTACTACTTTTTATCCCAAATCAAAGTAATAGAGAAGCTGCGCACAGCTGCGGTCAGTGCCCAATTTCAAATCTGTTTTTACCAAATGGAAGTAATTGAGCAGGTGCGCGCAGCTGCAGGCAGTGCCCAATTTCCTCCCTTCCTCTGAACGCAGCTTCGCACAGCTGCGTCCAGAGGAAGGGCATTTTTTTAATCCTTGAATATTTTTGGCACCAATATTTTAGAACCGGTGCTAACATGAAAACCGGTGCTAAATCTAGCAGATGTTTTATAAAACTGGTGCTAACATGAAAACCGGTGCCATTTTAGCACCAGTTTCAAAAACCTGGTGCTAAATGTAGCACCGGTTTTTAGCTACTTAGGCATCGGTTTTAAAAAGGTTTTAAAAAACCGGTGCTAAAAAAACCAGTACTAAACCTAGCATCGGTTTTTCAAATACCAGTGAAACTGTTTCACCGGCTACTTGGGCACCGATTTTTTGGACCCCGAAAACCGGTGCAAGAGGGTCCAAAAATCGGTGCTAGAGGGGCTATCCTGTGATAGTGTATATTTACCAACTAATTTAGAAAGCCTTTTTTTAGTGTAGCCATCACTTTAAATTCAGAACTTTGCTAACAACTAAAATGCAAATTAAATAATTTAGAAATGAGAGAATAAAATAGATGAGAATGAAATCAGCTAAGAATAACTTACATTAGTTAACACCGATCATCAGTCCATTGATGAATTAACTCTCACGTATCAATCTGTTATAGATATGAACGTATATGCTAAACCTTCCCAATTCTTTCTTACCTTGTCGATAATTGATTAATTATAATGAAAACCCATTTCTCTTACTACGATGCCTCCGAAAAGTATCCGCTGAACCTTGATAGCATTAAGACTGAAAAGAACCTGATATAGCAATTATCAAAATAAAAGCAAATAGTAATGCACATTAAATTGTTTCCTATCTTGTTATTACAATCTCCATCAGTTTTCTATTTTTCTCAAGAACTCGCTACTTACTAAGCTTTTCCATCGATTACGTATTGGTGGAATTATCTATCATTGTCCTTACATTATTCAAGTTGATCAGACTTAAATATATTAAGAATAAATTCAACCAAGAACAATCAAGAATACATAAGGATTAATTATAAAATAATTAGGTCCCACGGTTCATAAACCAATACTCGTTATTCCATGCAGATAAATGACTTAGCTACTCATGATATGCAATGATAAATCGTAAAACAAATAAACTCATAATATGACGTTGAATTTAAACTAAAGAACGAAATTACTCCTAAAATTTGGGTTCTTTGGTAAAGTGGACCATCTATAGCAGATTAGAATATCAAAATCCATAAATTATGTTTGCAAAATTCTAAACTACATATGGAATGAAAGTGTGTATCCAAAAGTATAATATGATTTCTCTTAAATACTAAGAGGATCGGCCAAAAAGTACAATATAAATCCATTTCAAACTGATTTCTAAGTTTATCCCTATCTAATAAAATATAATAATATTTTCAAATCCAAATTCCTCATGATAAATCCAGCTACAAAATCCCCTCCAAATATAATCAAAATCTTCTGAAAATCTGATTTATTTCTGTCTTTTCCAATCCATATATTATCCTACGTTGCCTTTGTCGATTCCTCCCTTGTGCACACATTTCTATGTAATCTGTATTCTTTTTCAGCTCCATTCTTTCTAAATTTCCTCCAAATTCCTCTTAATCCCAAAACATTTTACCTGTGACAATTAACACACCTAAAATAATAATTAATCAAATAATGGCACAATAAAACCCATAAATAAACAAAAAAAACCATTTGCATCATTCGTGCTATATGTCATCGTTTGTATAGTGCCTCTATCAAGCTACTATCACTTTTGATAAAAAGTGGTCTTCCCTCCAATATATTTTCCTCTCTTCAACATCCAATTCTTCAAACTAAACTCAATCATGGAACATTTATTAAATTTAATCCTTTTTTGGACTGCGTTATGGTCGCATCCTTTTTCTTATCCAATTTAGGATGTACTTCAATTTTCATCTGCAAGATAGTCCAACAATGCTTATCCTTTGATAGATGTTTTGAGATGGAATAATACTTCATGTTATCCTTGTTCAATAGCCCCTTTCATCAAGCGGATTGACGCCTCCGGCTGGTTGGTATAGACTATGATTTTATGCTCTTGGAAGTAAGGTTGTATCCTTTTAGACGAGTGACGAGCACCACGATTAACTTATCCATCGATGATTAGTTTTTTCTTCTCATTTGAGGCTCCTCCTGACATATTAGATTGGGATTTGGAAATATGATTCCTAACATACGAGGACTGAGGTAATGGATTTTATTAACATTCCTAGGTACAAATACAATGTGAAGATTCCGGAGCTCCCCGGTAACACACCATTTGCCTTGACTTCTTCTTGACAAAGACTTCATGTCTTCACCAACTCTACTTTTAGACGTTGGCTAGCTTCCTCCCTTCACCTTAAAGTTGCCTCCAACTCTTCTACCTGCTTGGGAAGGGCCCTCTACTTCTTCGTATATTTGGCTAGACGTTGCCCTATGAATATCCGATGAAAAGAAAACACTAGTGGAGAAACTTCTATTAATGGAAGTAGTTGAAGGCGGATCTCCAAAAACTGCCTTTAATTAACATTTCCAAGGTCAGAATATACTTTTCGTGCCCCCTAATTTTGATTAAAGGCAGTTTTTGTTTGATTGAAGGAGGTTTTTCAATAACTGCCATTAATTATGATTAATTGAAGAAAGTTCAAGGTATAACCTCCTTTCATTAACCCTAATTAAATGGGGTTATGTCAAACATGTCTTGATAATAAATACAAAGGCAAGAGACATTTTCGAGCTCGGAAAAGTGTCTGCACTTTTTGCTTCCAAGTCAATTTTTGAAGTTACATGCCATACACAACCATTACATACACCTCCTAATTTTATAAGACCCGAACATCTTCAAGTGTAGCCAACACATGAATCCAAATATTTGATAAAAAATATTCATACTTTCTCAAATCAAATCCTAATTTTGATCAATAAAAAAACAAGAATCTAAACATTATCTAATCAAATCCAAATTCTATATCTAAATTAAAACTCTCAAATTCAATCCAATTTCTCAAATCAACCCATTTTATCAATAATAGAGTCCCCTCCCCCTCATCTTTGCACCGATGTTTTCTTCAAAGACTTAACCCCCATTTCTATCGTTCCTATCATGATCACCATCACCATCATCTTCACTCTCCTAGAATACCGGCTCGAAGTTAGGCGGCTCGTCATCATTGTATAATTGAAGATGATGGCCTTGGGCTTCCAGGAACGCAACATATTTGGAATAGACACAAGTCAACAACTTGTGTGCCTTAGTTATGTCTGCACGCATACGGTTGAAATACTTGGTCACTCTAACTTTCCAACCACCTTCAATACCTATAAATCAATAATTAACAAAAAAAAATGTTTAAAAAATTTCATATACACATTTTGAACTAAAATGAAAAGAAAAGTAAAAAAACTTATCACGTACGTGAACTTGATGCCTCATCTATTTCTGTATCAGGTTTTCTATCTCCCTTGGTAATTTTATCCCTTTCACCGAGTATTGGACGGAACTCCCACTTTCCGTCAAAGCCGAGACTAAGAAGCTTAAGTTGGAACCACCCCTTGTTATAGTATTCCATTCTAAGAGCCTTGTTCTCAAGAATAACACCCGCCTTCTTCAGCATAGTGGTTATCAAACTATTGTAAGGGAGATATTTCTTTTTCATTTTCTCCGCCTTCAATATGAATGAGATGGTGGAATACCTGGGGTTTATCTTGACCCCCCTATATGACATAGTAAAAGAACATAAGGCTATCAATTGTTGGCTCACAAATGTGGCCACCCATCGACAGAACATTCAGACATATCAACTCATACACTAGGCGCTGCTCTCCAGTTGACACAATGATATCATAGCTCTTTGCCTTTCCCGCATCACTTCCTGCCCTCCTAAAATATTTCCTATCAATAGCGATCAGGCAAAGTGGGGTAGTCACGCTCACGCCCAACCGAACATGTGTGTGATTAATTTCTAGGGGACTATTAGGGTCATCGTGCCTTAATTTCTCGGGGGTCGTGTAAGGGAAGACTCTATGGTTACGTTAATTAAATAAGTAGTGACAAATACGTATTTTCAATTCACTCTAGTTAAATCATGATCATTCCTAATTTGACCCAAATCACATAAAATTGTTTCACTTCATCCACTTGGTTCATTCAAACACAATAGTTTTTCTAAATGTTGGGTTCTAAAATGTGCTTGCAAATAGTATAAGCTTAATTCTCCAATGAACTATGCCAATATAACCTATGAATTTTTAACTCTTCTCTTTGAAAATGCGACATACCTTTCCTTGGATGTATCGTTGAAGAAGGGGGGTTTTTCAATCTCTGTGGCCGGAAGAGGGTTCCGATCGCTTGAATTCAATTTCGCGCTCGTGCCCTTGCTTCTCATTGCGAATAGATGTAGGGTTATAGAGAAATTTTTTCCTCAAATTGAGGGTTTTATAGGGTTTTTATTAGGGGATTCAAAGGAATTTCCCTTATAACCTTTTTTTAATTGAAGAAAAGAGAATTCATAAATGGGTCCAGACAATTGTTTTACAACTACGGGGACTTTCCGAGTTTGGAAAAGTGATCGGAGGTGTTTTCCGAGTTCAGAAACTACTCGCATTGCAAAAAAAAGAAGAAGAAGGCATTAGGGCTTTCAAATGGGCATTCATTACCCATTTGAAAGAGCATGACTTTCCTACCATATCACACTCCATCAAAAACTCCCAAATCCTAAACCCAATGCAATCCCTTCCATTACCATTTGAAGATTTCATTGGTTCAATATTGAAGGTATGTTTTCCTTCCTATTTCTCATCTAATCTAAATTCTCATTGTAATTTTTGTTCTTATAAAGGTATTTGTTTGATGTGTAGGTCAGAGCTATGAAGGAGTATTTCATACCCTTTCAACGATCAAAAAGGTAAATCCTTGCTTCAATATTTGGCTAGGGTTTACTATTTTGGAAGTAAAATCACCAAAATAAAATTTTTAGTGTCGTAATGTTAGCTAGGGTTCACATTGTGTTATTTAATGCGTTATATTTTAGGTGGTCTTTTGTTATTAAGCACGATTTGTGTATTAATAATGGCTTTGGTGCCTAAACAGTGTTGGATGGTGAAATGATGCATTGGATTTGACTCGTACATGTTAGATTTCTACATTTATTGATTAACTAAAGTATTCGAGTGGTTAAATGTTATGTTACATACTATTGTGTTAAAACTCCTATGGTTAATTAGTCTTCTATGTACACAAGCCCTAAAATAAGTTATGTTCTAAGTTTATATGGAATTTTGGGTTTTGTTTACATATTAGTGAATTTAATTATCCTTTATGGAATTATGGAGTGAAATTGAAGACCAATGGAGATGTGAGCAAGTGAATCAAGCCTTTATATTGATCTACACCTTGTGAGTGGCTTTAATAATTTCATTTCCAAACTCAATTTTTATTCCCATGACATTTATTTCAAAAAGAACTTACTTTCAAATTCTCTAAGTATGCTTCCAACCGCAAGGAATGGGAATCACTACTCGCAAGATGATATCAACGGTGCGCAGAATTCATTGGAAATTTCAAATAATGCTCAATCGGTCCAAAACAACGGGGAATCCCAATATTGGTAGGGACATTGCAGTTAGCTAAACATTGAACCGTAGACACGTCGGAATAGTTTTGTAGTGATTTCTAATGCTATGTATAGAATATTTCTCGGTTAGTGTTATCTTTTGATTTTTTTAGGTGCAACATGATATCTTGTATTATTTATAAATTCAGGTGTGTGTCAAGTATGTTTTCGTTCCAGAAAATTTAATGAAATAAAATTTATACCACTAGACAGGATTGTATTTCCAAACCCGGAAAGTCTTTCTTTCTTCCTTTCCTTTTTTTTATATTTTCCATTGGTCAAAACTTCATTTCTGAGTACGAAAACATACAACAAGAAACATTTTCCGAGTCTGGAAATTGAATTTCATTTTACAAAAACTAAAATAAAGCTACTATCCATTTCCAAACTTGGAATTACATTTTTTTTAAAGAAATCACCAACATCTACATCGTATGCTAGGGAGAAGTAATTTTCTGAGTTCGGAAACTATTTAAAGGCGGTTCCCTGCCTTAATCAAAGGAAGTTTATAACTTCCTTCGTTACCACCTTTTAAAGGAAGTTCTCAGAATAGCTTTATTTTCTGATCAATTAAAGGCAGAACCATTAAAGACACTCAGAAATTTTCTTTAAATTGCTGATAGAACCACCTTTAATAGGCCTCTCCCACACTAGTGAAATATGCTATCTATTTTTTTAAATGACACTAACTTTTTCTATGTTTTGTTACTGGTTAGCTAGGAAATTAGATGTTTTACAAATTAGGGGGTTAGAATTACCTTGTGTGGTAATTAACCCCAATTCCCCAATTTTGTATGCATTTAGTTGTCTAGTGTGTTTTCATCTACTATTTGATCATTATTAGGAGAAATTTTGTGCGTATTAGAGATAAATAAACGGAGAAGAAAATTTTCAAGGATGGTAATAGATTCAAGAAGCCTGTTTTGAAGAATGGTAGAAGAAGAAAGACCATATACAAAGTGGTAGGAGATAGATTGAAGAAGGGTTGAAGAAAAGGAAAAAGTAGCAAATGAAGAACTTTTGAACTTTTTTTGAAAATTATTTGAGATTAATTGGTGTCCATAGATAGTATTATTGGATTCATCTTTACAATTACTATAAAAAGGACTACAAGAACTCCCAAATGGTGATGAATCTGTTTCCACCGATTCGAGCCTCTTGTCGTGATCTCCGAATCGCGTCCAACCTGCAAGACAAAGCCCCCGGTGTCCGGGAGGTAAATACTCCGATGCTTAAGTTAGTATAAGCGTTGTATCGGGAAAGTATTGAATGGTAAAAGGCTTACCAGGCCTGTGTATATATAGGGGAGGAGAACCCGATCTCTAGCAGGATTCGAACTCCTTTCCTTATTTGATAAGTATAGTAATTCGAGTATAGTTGGTATACACGAGATAGTTTCCTTGTAGGAATCAATAATATCCTTAATTAGGATTGGACCACGCGTCCCTTTATGGGCCTCGAGTTGGACTTTAGACGATACCCTAAGCTCGAAGCTCGTGGGCCTCGAGGTGTCGTGGCCCAGGTATCATCAAATGGTTTAACAATTCACTGGTAGCTACGAAAAGAAGTCGAAGATGAAATCTAGGAAAAATCCCGTATAAATCTATACGGTCCATTCGTTGGGATTCAAAGGTCTGAATCTGCACGGTCCGCATTGTTGGGGTTGAAAATATAGTCTTGGCCTCTCTCTCTCTCTCATTCCTCCCCATAAATATCACCCTTTCTTCCCCTTCATATGTGAGCACGATTTGGGGCCTCCAAACCCCAGTTTTTCATTAGGATTCCTTAGTTATTGAATATATTCCATGAATTATTGAAGAATTTATGACATTGTTTAGCTTACATCTGTACTTGGTATCATTTATTAGGATGATTAACTATGATTTGTGAGATTCCAAGATTCTCCCCATATATTACTTTAATTATCATTATTACTTTTACTAAATTCTATGATTATGCATGCTTAAGGTTAGGGCTTAAAACTATTTGTGATTATGTTATGATTTAGCGTTAGGCTTGGGAATTAGTTCAGAAATATTGTCTTTCTATTGATTGGTTAATGGTTAACGTGAAGGTCGTGCATAAGAGTGACAACATTTCATCATTGTTAGTTATTGGGTTAGATTAGGCTTAAATGTGTTATTGGGATAGCCTATAGTCAATATGTGAGTTTTGGGCGATTGGGTCAGCAATAGTTTTTCACATTGGGGTCATAAGGCAATCCCGAAGGTTATATCCCAAAGTTGTGGCAACCTAGGTCAAATATACTCTTAGGCGGTAATAATGAAGTACTAATGCTCTAGATGTTAAAGGTTTACATCTAGAATGGGTATATATATTCTTGTTGGGTCCTAGGGTACTGCACGATATTTGGGGAATTATTAACACCAGGAGTAATGGTTAGAAGGTAATTGCATGTGGGCACCTTCCAACTAAACCGCAGGGAGGTTAGAAATGAATGTGGGGTGGTGGACATCCGCAGTTAGAGTGAATGCGATTAGTCTTTGATGATTTCAAACTATCGACAATATGTGATTGAGCATCCATTAGGGCTTACTTGTATTATGTGAATAGGAACCGAGGATCGAATTCAAATGCTAAACATATGAAGCAAATGCCCCCAAATTCCCTTATTAACGTATTTATACTATTTGTTGGATTTTCTTGCTAGTTTGTTCATTAGTTCTACATTTGATGTTTTTAGCTAGTCACTCAAACAATCTCCCCTCCCTTATTCCTTCTTGTGATGAGCACACACTTGGTGATGCTTGTGTGTATAGTGCTACGTTAAATTATCCTATAAATCCCCATATTTCTTGTGGACAACCCAACTTACCATTGTCTACTTTCTAGTATTTGGTAGTAATAGGGCAGGAATATATATGAATCATTTTTTATTTTTACGATAGTTAGATAATGCTAGCGCACCCGTTAATATCATATCACTTCCCTTCTCGAAATCACATCAATATCATGACATGTGATATACTAAAATTACATATGCTTCCACATACCTCAATCGTTGAGTCAAAAAAGGTAGTTCCTTTGTTGGATTTCTTCGCCGTCTTCAGCTCCTTCTTTGTCGCAACCACAGTTGATGAGCCATTCGCCTCACCGCTAACGGGGTTAACTAAAATTTTCACTTTCGAAGGCTTAGCATTAGGTTTCAGAGTATGATTTTTCCATTTTAGCACTACAAGAGATCTTCATGTGTCTTCAGGTTAGCCCAAGCTTCCCTTTCCGTCACCTTCAACTTTGGGTCACCACGACCATTCTCATTGTAGCGGTCTTCTTCCGCCCTCTCTAAATAACGGGGAATTTCACTCCTATACTTGATTTAGTCATACTTAGAACCACTAGTGAGAGAAGCTTTGATTAAAAATGGTTATATCGGACTAGGGAAGGTAATTTTTAAGTGCCTTCTCTGGTCCTGACTTTGATCGATTCGATCAAAGGCAATTTGAAAATTGCCTTCTATTGGGGTTGGCAATTGGTTACGAATTCGGAACCTATTTCTAAGGTCCTAAAAAATGCCAGAAACCTGAGGTTTCCGGGAGACAAAACAAGATCTATAATGGGAATAGAAGAACACAAAAATATATATCAAGCAACAAGAAAAACACAAATTGGAAACACAAGTACATGGGATGGGAAAATATTCAACTCAAATAAATACACAAATATGGCTAAGTTTTAGTGGTGAAGAGCAAGCGGTGAGCCAACGGAGATGACAGAGGTGAGTGACGATGTAGAGGCGTCGGAGGCAAGAAACGCGGACGAAACAGAAGGGCTTCTGTAGTGGAGGATTGCAGTGGTGATGGCCTAGCGCATGGAGCTTTGGATCAGGGAGAACCGCGATAGTGGACACCTGCTAAAGGATGCGGTGGAGGGGGCTTCAGAGAAGACCAGGCTCAACAGAGGTGTTTCATAAGCGGAGATAGCAGGGGCATTGTCTCAACGATGGGATGTGGGTGGGGAATGAGGGCTCATCAAGGATATGGTGGTGGAGGAGTGAAATTGGAGGTGGATCCATGATAGTTTTTAGGGTGCGAGGGAGAGAAAAGTTGGGTTAATTGGGATCTGGAGTAAAAACAAAATAAGTGCTTCAGTACTTAGTTTTAAGAAAATAAACTAAGGGGAGAAGGAAACCATAGCTGCTTCATATACTTATTTTTGGAACTGCCTTTAGTTTATTTTCAATAGAACAACCTTTAGTCAATTTGAAAGTGTCTTCAAAATTTTTGGGGTGGCTTGGGAAGGAGTTCCAAATTCGGAACCTTCGTCGGGTCCTCATTAAAGGTAGTTCCTTAAGAACCGCCTTTGATTTCTTCCTTTAATCAATGATTTTCCACTAGTAAACCCAAATATCATGTGATTTCACATAACCCAAATATCATACTCCCTCTGTCCCTATTATACAGTCTCACCACCCAAAAAGTGGAGGAATTTGTTTTGATTTAATTTTAAATACGAAATGCAAATGGAGGGGTATGCAGACCCACTTGAATAGAATAAATAGGTTGTCCAAATTTTGAGCAAGTGCACAGTAAGTATTCCCACAAAAAATAAGGGGTATATTTGACAATTTCTTCAAGCTTCCTTTGACAAATTAGGAAAGAAATAAAGGTGAGACATTAAAATAGGGACACCCAATTTCGTAAGTAAGACACTATAAAAGGGACGGAGGGAGTACACAATAAATTACATAAATTCCTTTTTAACAACTCAAATAAAATGTCAGGTGACAACCTCGCTTACCTTTAGGCCTCATTCTCTATATCAAATAGGTAGTCAATTCCTTCACAATATTACTTTCTTTCCTCAACTTCGCTACCTTATCGGAGTGCCAATCCAAGGGCACAATAGTATTCCGTAGAGGCATAGAGTTTCCTTTAGAACACATGATGAACATATACCTATCCTTCCAAACCCCACAATTTCTCGTGAACTCCTGCATAATTTGAACCCGAGGAATACCTGGATAGAAAGTGAACCAGTCCCCACAGTTCATCGACCTCCGGAATTGATAAAATCTAGAAAATAAATCCATGTTAAACTTTTTCCAAACCCTCATACACATTTCCTTGAATCCAAAAATCATTGTCATACCCTGAGTATGTAGTTAGGCAAGAGCAATACCATAAGTATTTGAATTTCTCAGAACAAAATACAAAATGGGTAGGGTCAAACCATCTAACACATGGTGTTCATATACAGAATAGTACCCAAGATAAGGGTTCTATATTCTATCGCCTACACCTATAGTCTAATATTATTTTGAAAGTACTTGCATCATTATCGGTTATAACACTTTCACCATAATCAACTAGTTGACTACCCCTATCTTCCCCCATATCATCTTCTCCGGTGACTACGTAATCACTAACATGTATCTCACTGCGAGTGCCATCACTGGCACTAGCTGAAGGATTGGAAATAGAGAACGAAAACTAAGCGCTTTACCTCTGTGGTTTTGAAACATAAATATTTGAAAGAGTAATTTACCTTCTGTATATATGTTTTCATGAAGTTTTCAATGACTTCTGATAATGCTAATGAGATATAAAGAAAGAACGTAAATCATTTTATATACACTTGCCTTTATAGAACTGCCATGTAATTCAAACCAATAAAGTAACATATTAGAATTCGTACCTTTTCGATGTAATTATTGCTTGTGTTAGTTGACAATCAGAATCGCCACGCGTCAATATAGGAAAACTTGCATCGCAATGATTACATGAATTCTTCCATATACACATTTCTACCCACAAAGTCCTTTTCAACTTCACGCCTACCATATATTTTTAATCTTGTTGATCTTATGTATGTTTTTCCCTCTACTCACCTTGCTTTTAAAACTTACATCGTTATATCGCAAAAACAACCACCTTAAACTTCGCTTCTCATAACTCTATGGATGGGTATATATATGACATACCTAGTATTAATCAGTTAAAGCCTGAGAGCATGTGAAGTAGTAGATTCGCTAAGATCCACAAAGGCTGACAACGCCGAATCGCCACAAACTGACTGATCGCAGAAATAGAAAAAAATTATTACTTGCCACAACACCCACTACTGGACCATGACCCAAGAAAGTGAAGTTCAACAAGCGGTCTACGATCACACGAGCAATTTCCTATAAATATAGATTGATAACACCAGATTAAGTAACTTTTTACCCTAAAAATGCGTAAGCATGAACAATACAAACTTGAGCGTCAGAGCTTCACCCGTGACCAATCCCAAAAACTTTTACAAGCACTTGAAAAGAATGAGACTCGCCATGAGCTAATTCCAAAAATGATAATTATTCGAAAGGAATTTCCCACGTCACTCTTATTGTATGTACTCTCTCTGTCTATTTCAACCTGCAATTTAACTATTCATTTAGTCAAAACTTCCTAACTTTGACCCTAAAATTGAATTATTGTATATATATATGCATAAATACTGTTATGTAATACATCTTTAGATTTATTATAACATAAATTTTTAATGTATCATCTTAGTGAAAAATACTAAGGATCATTTTTTTTATAACACAACTACTAAAAATCTAAGTGTGCCGGATCTTCTTGGCGACTCTCCGAATTTATGTCCTTCGGATTTATTTTCTACTTTAATTGTAACACAATTGATTGGATTTTTCTTCATTCATTTTATTTCAATATTTATCCTTTCCTCAATCCATTTTTTATATGTAGACTTTTAAAAAATATATAATTTCACCTTATAATTAGATTTTTGTGAGTTAATAAAGCTAATAAATATTAAAATTTTATATTATAAATAATTAGATGTAAAATTATATTTGTAAATATATTTAATGTTATAAATATTTTAATCGACGAAGTATTCATTCACATATTAAGACATTCGTAATAAAAAATAATAATGTTGTTGAATGTTATGCAAGTATAAATTCTATGCAATTTTTTTATACTATATCCACTCTATCATCTACTCCCCCGTCTCACTATTAAGTTCCGAATTGCTTTTTCACGGTATTCAATGAGCATGTTTGATCGTAAATATTTCTAGTTGTATATAATAATGTTGCATAAAAAATTAATATTTCGAAAATAAATGTTAAGACAAATCTAACGATATGTCACATAACATATTTATTGTTTATATATTAATTTATATTTAGGGTCAAAGTTTGTAAAGTTTGACTCTGAAAAAGTAAATAGGAATTTAAAGTGGGACGGAGGGTGTACATTTGAATGTCATACAAAATCAGGTTCATCCAATTACATCAGAAACAGATATTTCACGTGTGATAATTGTGTTATAATATGTACGGATGATCTAAGTAATTTTTATACTATCAAAGTCTATGATATAAAAGTCTATGATATAGAGTGAATATATTGTATTGATTTTTTTATACAACATTTAAACTGTATATCTTTAAATAATATTATTATTTATATAATCAATATTTTTTTAAATATAAGTATTGATAATTTTTCGATTCAAATATTTAATATAGATGTTGGGTGATATCCATCCTTATAAACTAAATAAAATATTTATATAAAAATAAAAGTATTATAAAATATATTTTTATGTCTTATTATTTATACTATAAGATATTAATGTCTATCAATAATAGTAACTCACATAAATCTATTAAGGTGAATTTATAAAATTTTAAACAGTCTTTATATACACCTTCCTCAAAATAATATTTTCTATTGGCAATCAGATTGAAGAAATGATAAATATTAAAATAAAATGAAGAGATGATTTTTTTTAATGATAATAGAATATTAAATGGTTAATACACCATCTCTAATTGGTTTTGTATATATCCTTTTCCAAATCTGATTCTACCATGAATACCCTTTGTACGCACTATATATATGAATACACACAGCCACATTTATTTTAGAGTTTTATATTTTATCATGGTATCAATTAGGTTTCTCTAAATATTCTCTAGTTTTTCCCATAATTCTTCCATATTTTTCTCTTCATTTTTTTCATATCTCAGGTTGTGCCCATCCGCCGTCAACTGCCGATCTCCACCGCTGCACCTTGGTTGTCGAAATTGGCCGATCGAAAATCCTCTACTGTCGCACGCTCCCTCAGGTACCTCTTCACCGGATCACACGCACCGCCATTGAGTCTCTCACGCGCTGCCGGTGATCCCGTATCCCTCATGCGCCGCCGGTGATCCTATGACGCACCTACTGCTCCATCCGTGCACAAAAGTTAAATCAGTCATCCACTGTCATTCACAAGTTTTCTGTGTATTTTGTTTGATTTGATTTCTCTATTGTGCTTGGATATGTTCCCGATGACACCCATTACACTTCCTTCGTTGATCAAATGCATCACTATCAAGCTTGATGGATCCAAATACTCTCACTGGCATACTCTTGTTACATCTGTTTTACGAATTGTCAAATTAATTGGCTATGTTTATGGTTCGATTAAGTGTCCTGCGACACCTACAAGCTCGTCCTCCAAGGAATCCGATAACAAGGCTTCCGAGGATGTTGATGCTCGTGATGTTTGGACTGAGACAGATCAGCTAGTCTAAGCCGCTCTTTTTTTCATCCCTGAATCCATCTACAATATTGACATTTGACGGTATGGTCGCTGCTGATCATGTATGTGATGCTTTTGCCACTAAACATCATAATAATTCTCGTGCTTGTTGCCTTTATCTCTGTGATCGTTTATATGGTGTTCGTCAAAAGGATCAGTCTGTTCATGAATATTATGCTCTTTTAAAAGATATTTTTGATGAATTTTGTATTCTTAGTCCTCCTCTTAATGATGAGGATATTGCTGTTGTGTTTTTTCGTGCCTTGAATGATAAGCTTTCTAGTTTTCTTCTGCCCAAATGGTGAAAGATCATTTACCCCCTTTCTATACCATTGTTGCCGATGCTAAGGCTCTAGAGTTTTAACTCAAATATTGCTCATCTACCTCTGAACCAGTACCCTTTGCTTTTGCTACTTCTCAACAGGGATCCAAACAGGCTAACTGCGGTTGGGAAGTCTGCGGTTTTAGGCGAGGGAGGGGTGGTCAAGGCCGCGGCAATGAAAAAGGGGGCGGTTGAAATCCACTGCCGGTCGACGGTGGTGTCCCTCCACTGGGCAGGCGGCCCACTTATGTCTATCAGTGGTGTCATCTCCCCGGTCATCTTGCTGAGTTTTATCACAAACTGTCACATGTTGCTCGAGATGATGATTCAAACTCTGCGGACACTGCTCAGCCACATTATCAGCAACTAAATGTCACACCTAATTGGTACATGGACTCTGTTGGCAATGGTTCTTATTTGCATATTTCTCATGTTAGAAATTCTAGGATTTCTGATTCCCTAACTTTTAATAGATGTCTTGCTTATTCCGAATATCACCAAGAATTTATTGTCTATTCCCAAGTTAACAAGGGATCTAAATGTTTTTTGTTTTGATGATACTTCTTTCACTATTCAGAACAAGGTTACCAAGGAGTTTGTGGGACGAGGACACAATGAGGGAGGTTTCTTCGTTTTAGATTATGGTGGTGTTGTTTTAGTTTCATTTGTCAATTATAATAAAGCCAAAGCCTTGTTTGAGCTATGGAATAGTCGGTTAGGACATGTTCCTTTTTCTGTTATTTCATTTTTAAATAAAATTGGTTGTTTGTCAGTCACTAGTTTGCTGCCTAAGCCTTATTTATGTACTTCTCTTAAGATTGCTAAAGGCAAGCGTCTTTCTTTTAATGATGATAAAAAGTGTGTGCCACGCATACTTGATTTAGTTCATTGTGACCTCTGGGGACCGTCACCTGGTGTCTTTCGTGCTGGATACCTTTATTATTTCATTTTTAGATGATCATTCTCAATTTACTTGGTTATATCCTCTGTAACGTAAGTCTGATTTTGTGGAGGCTTATATACAATTTGAAGCTTTTGTTGAAAATGCATTCTCTACCACCATTAATGTTTTTCAGAGTGATGGTAGAACCGAGTATGTGAATCATCGCATGCAGACTCATTTTGCCTCTAAGGGAATTCATCATCATCTTTCATGCCCTTACACTTAAGAGCAAAATGGTCGTGCAAAGAAGAAGCATCATCATATTACAGAGACTGGTTTATCGATGCTCTATCACCCTGGCCTTCATTATTCATTTTGGTATGATGTCTTTTCCATAGCAGTCGACATCATTAATAGAATGCCCATTCTAGTTTTATCTGGTCAGTCTCCTCTCTCTATTATTTTTGGTACTTAGTCAGACTACATCAATTTTCATCCATGTTGCGTATAAATTGGCCCTCGGAGTATGTCTTGTATATTTTTGGGGTACAGTGCACAGTACAAAAGTGATTGATGTCTTGATCCTCTCACCAACACGGAGTACATCACTCGTCATGCTCGGTTTGATAAGTCATTTTTTCTGGCTTCTCGTACTGGTATCGTTACATATTTATCATCACTGGATGTTTTAGTTTTTTTTAGAGCCTTCGCCAGTTCCATCGGAGGTATTTTAGCCATTTTCTTCTTCGCAATCACCCATTATTTTGGAGGATTTAAATTTTCATATTTCACTGGGAGCTTAGGGTTCTTCAAAAACTTGTGCCTGTTTGCCACAAGGTGACCAACAACATGATCGACAGCAGCCAATGCCGCCAGCACGGTCGACGTTGCAATCGTCGCCGATCCAAGCACAGTCATCACCGGTCGCGCATCATTCAAACGCACCGTCGAACCCACCGCCGACAGCACCGCCAGTAGCTCTGGTGAGTCCAACCTTCCCCGTACGGTCACCAGTAGCTCGGGTTCCGGATCCGCCTTGGGTTTCATGCCCATCACCTCGAGTTCTGAGCCATCCCTGGTTTTGGTTCCATCTTCCCGGCATCTGATGGCCACTCGTTCTCGCACTGGTTCTTTACAGTACAAGGATTTTTCAGATTATGTTATTTCTGGTTTACTTAGTGATTTTTTTGCAAAGACCAAGCCTCGTAGTCACCGTTCTGCGGTTAAGGATCCAGACAGGGTTGCTACTATGGACTCAGATATGGCTACTCTTCGCGCTCAACAGACTTGGGAGTTGGTTCCCCGTCCTCTTGATGTTAATGTTCTTGGCTCTAAATGGGTGTATCGTTGGAAGTAAATGTCTGATGGCTACCTCGATCGGCACAAGGTTAGTTGCTCAAGGTTTTTCACAATTACCTGGTTTTGATTATGATCCTACATTTAGTCTAGTGGTGAAGGTATCTACTGTTCATACTGTTTTGTCTCTTTCTCTCTTTCGTAATTTCCCTTTACGATAGTTTGATGTTAAGAATGCCTTTTTAAATGGCATTCTTGATTCCCCGGTTTACATGGAGCAGTCTGCCGATTACAAAGATCCTATGCATCCTGATTATGTTTGTTGTTTGCGCAAGACCATTTATGGTTTGAAACAAGATTCTCATGCTTGGTTTCAACGTTTTAGTTCTCTGGGTTTTGTATGCAGTTTTGCCGATACATCATTTTTTGTGTTTTCACATGGTGCCTCTCTCCTTTATTTTCTAATTTATGTTGATGACATTATTCTCACTGGGAATAATGGTTGTCTCATTCGGAAGTTTATCGATCGGGTTAATTAGGAATTCAAGATTCCGATCTTGGCACTTTACAGTATTTCTTTGGATTGGGGGTTGTTCGTAGTTCCAATTCCTTGGACAACCCAGATATGCCAAGGACATTTTATTGCGCGCCGAAATGCAAGATTCGGTGCCTATTGCTATCCCTTTTGTGGAATTTTCGCAGCTTTCAAGCTCCTCTGGTAAGACATTTGGAAATCTCACACTTTATCAGTCTTCGGTTGGTGCACTATAGTAACTATCCATTACGCATCTAGGCATTTCTTATGTTGCGAATACGGTCAGCCAGTATATGCAGTCTCCTACTGATGACCATTACCAGGCTGTTACTAGAATTCTGCTTTATGTCTGTGGTACTATGCACTACGGGCTTCAGTTTCGCAAGTATTCTTCCATTTTTTTGGTTTTGGTTTATTCTAATGCTGATTGAGCTCATTGTATTGAGACTGGTAGGTATTCTTATGGTTATGTCATTTTCCTTGGTGGCAACCTGGTTTCATGGACTGCTAAGAAACAACCTACAGTCTCTCATTCTAGTTCTGAATCAGATTATCGGGCTATGGTCAATACTACCGCGGAACTAGCTTGGTTGATGAATTTACTTCGGGATTTGCGCTTTATTGCACGTGTTCCACCTGTTTTGCTGTGTGATAATAATGCTCTCTTTCTTGCTCAGAATCCACCTTTGCATAAGAGAGTCAAACACATTGATATTGAGTATCATTTTGTGCGTGAGATGGTGTCTTCTGGAAAACTCGGGGTTAATTACGTTCCTACAGACCAACAACTTGCTGACATCTTTACAAAGGGTTTAACTCGTCTTAAAGTTGAGTTCTTAAGGTCCAAGCTTTGCGTTGCAACAAGTCTCACGTTTCGCATGAGGGGGTAATAAAATATTAAATGAATTAGAATCAGGTTAAGAAAATAATACCCTTTCTGATTGGTTTTGTATATATCATTTTTCATATCAGATTCTAAGTTGTATATCATTTATACTCAATATATATAGTTTTACGTTCTATCAAATGATATTAAAACTTAATCGAACAACGTGAAATAGTTAAAGTAAAATTTAATTTTCAAAAGACAAAGCTGTCGTTATTTTTGTGGCATAGGAGAGGCGTAGAAGATACGGTCTGCGGAGTATTGTTTTTGTCATGGTTGGATGCGTAGAAGATACGGTGTGCATGGAGAGAGTATTGTTTTTGTCATGGTTGGTGGCCCATGAAGCTTTTAACTATCTTATTAATGGTTTTAGGTTTTGGGTGGTTTTTCATTGCCTAATAGTTGGATTATGTTGTTAGGTTTATAATTATTTCTTTTGACAAAGTAGTACAATGCACATGTACAAAATGGTTTCAAAAACTATTTTCTTAATTATTAGGGGTTGGCTGCAGTGTACTTTCTCCATCCCACCATTTAGGCATGTATACTGTATCCAAGTGAAACTTAGTAAACTTTGATCATAAATATAAATTAATATATTTATAATAAAAAATATTATGTGAGACATTATTAGATTCATTTTAACATCTATTTTATAAAATATTAATATTTTATGAAAAATTATTATATGCCGCTAAAAACATTAACAATCAAATATGATTATTGAACATAATTTTTTTAAAATATATCATTAATGAGCGGATAGAGGAAGTATTAATTATTGGCCTTCCGATTAGGCTTGGGTTTACTTTCCGCATACGATGATACCTCCCATCTATTATGGGGTGCTTTCATAATTATAATCCGATGCACATTTTTAATGTTATTACATTTATTATAAAATTTACATAAAAATTATATGTATGTGTTTGTAAATATTAAAAATTGTATAAAAATACTACTACAATATATACAATATAATGATACAAATATGAATTACAGAGTGTATAATTATCATTAATCAATATCTATGCAATAAATTTGAGTCCATTATTATTAATTCTTAACACTAGTATAATGCAAGATGCACGATTTTAATTAGAGTATAACATATTGATAAAAGTATGAATATTTAGTAGTAAAGTTATAATTTTAGAATGAAATAGTAAAAGTGATCTTTGTTAGAAGTAGAATGAAAACGAATATATCTTTTTATTAATGAAATATATATTTTGTGATAAGAAAAAAAAGTATAATTTTAAATTGAATGAAAATTAACTTATTTATTTACTATTTAAATATTAATACCATAAAAAATATTTATTTATTTAAAGGAAAAGTCTTGGAAATATCACTTTTTCATAAGATTATGGAAAGACGGGGTTTAATTTTAATAATAAAAAGGTAAATTGTTTTTTTGCAATATTAAAATTTTTAGTATGCAACGTACAGTAGTTATGAAGTTTATGACCTGATTAATGTAAACCAAAAAGTTTATCTTTATTTTTTCTCTCTAATTTTTTGTTTAAACCTTGGTCTTCCATGGTTTATGGAAAGTTCGTCTCTCAAGAGACGCATACTTATTTAAAAATTATATTATATTTACCTTTTCTATTTAAATATTTTAATAATATATATTCCATAATTAATAATAATTAAAGTAGCATTAAGTTTTCTTTTAATCAAGAGAATGCAAGATTAATCCATTGATATTAATTATAAAAAGTTGCATTAAATCATACATCTTCCAAGAAAGTATTATGTCAAAAATTTGTGAAAGTTAATGTGATTAATCGTGGGAATGCCACTTACTTTTAAAAAAATGTTCTTTTAAAGTATAGTATAGATGGTAGTGCAAGCCTCGGCTTCTTAATGGCATTACTTTTTCCTTTGGCCTTTTTACTTCTCTATTTATTTTGTTTGATACATTTTTTTTCTTTTTTTTCTAAATTTATCAATTTTTTGATGATAAAAACTTAATTATTTGAAATCATTTATTTTCACACATTTTAACTTTTTTTAAAAAAGAAGCTTAAATCATAATATTAAAGATATTAAAAAATAGAGAGTACCTTTGTTTGCTACTTGACGACTACACGATGAATATATGATACACGAGTAGATACTGGAAATAAATACAGATTGCATGTTTCATCCATTTCAATATAAGTTTTCTATTTTTATTTATTTTTAACGAACAACCTTTTTTGTAAGTTGTTATAGAGAAAGTGGATAGTTGAAAGCCTTTTATCAAACAAAAGAAAATGAAAATCTTTATTTGAGACAGATGAAAATAAAAAGTAACAATCTTACACAAAGACATGTATAAGAAAAAAAATTACCGTATTCAATTTGTTTTAGAAATTAATATTATAAAAATTAATTGCCGTGTTTAAGTTTAAGCAATTGAAAACCAAAACTGCTCCTTGAAATGACTTTCAAAATTTCCTTTTAGTTTTCAATATATTAGCTTTGGCAATTAGCTATTGGCTATTTCATTTAGCTGATTTGACCAGCGGTGTGTTAGCTGTTCATGTTAACTATTTGACCATTAGCTATTTATAAAAGTATTTGGCAAATGTAACCATTAGTTATTAGCGATTTTATGCAAAATGATGTTTAAGGACATGACCACTCATTATTTATAAACTTATTTAATACATTTTACTATTATTTCATTAATATTAATATAATTATTTTTGATTATTGAACATATTCACCAAAATATTAATATGATTTATTTTAATAATTAAAATATTCACCAATATTGGGAAATATACATATATATTTTTATATATTCATTTCAATATATTTTTACTATTATTCATTATGAGCACTATTATAAGAAAATAAATATTAACTATATTTGTTGACTTATTTTCATTAGATATAAAAATAATTATTTATATTTAAAAATAAAAATTAAATATAAAAATTAAATAATATATGAAATTAAAACATACCAAATAACACAAATTTCAATTTTATTTACTGATTTATTAATAATCTAAGATTAACGTCCAAGACTGATCCTCCACATATGCATATAATTCGATAAATGTACAACTAGAATCATCCAAATATTCATATAAATTTTCAATAAAAATGATCACCCTGAACAAACTATTATAATCTAAGATAATAATAATAATATAAAATATTTAAAACAATGTAAAATAGAATTAGAACATTTCATACCCTAGTATTGTTATGGATATTCGGCTTCAACGATAATTTCTTCTCCATACTTATGTAATAGTGGTATGGTGATGATATGCCAGCATGCGTCTGCCTTAAAAGGATTTTGTTGATGGGATATACACCAATAGAATATACGTTACGATAAAAATGAAGAAGGCTAAAGAAGTAATTGTTAAAGGTTAAAGTCAAACGTTAAGGAAAAATGCTACTATTATTAGCGTTTCATATTTGGCGGAAACGCTACGTGAAAAAGACAAGAAACTAAATGCTCTTTTTCGTAAACCTTGACGGTTTGACCGATTGAAAATGCCAACAGCCAAAAGCCAATCAAAACGCCAACCAAAACGCTAATGCCAAACGTAGCCATTGTAATTTGTTGATGAGGAGGTCTCCATTATTACCAATTTTTCTCTTGTACATTTTATTTGTCAAATTACATACTTTCTCTGACCCAAATTAAATTGTTCACTTACTTTTTTGGGTACTATTATATACTATCAAAGTATGACCCCATATTTTCATAGACATATGAACAATAATATTATCGTATACGATATTATTAAATTCGTGATAACAAATAGTTTTTAAATTTAATTTTTTATTTATTATTATTATAAATAGGGAAACATATTGACGGTCAAATATATTTATTAAACAATGTGATAATGATTGTTGTACAAATTGGTCTGGGACGTAGGCAGCACTAAATTTAAAACATAAAAATTTATCTTTTATATTACATTTAAAAAATATTTTTACATTCATATAAACATTATTACATGGTTTAACTTATGATTTTTTTAAATTAAAAGTTAAAAGTGTAAGTAACTTAGTTATAAACTTATGTGTAGGCCATATTTAATCAGACTTCATTCTTGTTGATTTTGCACCTAGCTATAGGTTGATAGAACCGGTTGTAATATATATTACATAAACTGAACGGAAGAGCCAGGGGCTAAGAGTATCCACAATAGTTACTCCTTAATCCATTTTTCTTAATAAAAACACTCATTATTTAAAGAACATTATTATGGAGTTTTAAGAACCAGTACTCTTTAATAAGGAGATTCGTCTTAATTAAAGAGCTTGTACATCTTTATTTGTGAAATGTCCAACCAATCAATAGTTGACACTTGACATGACTTTTTTATATTTTAAAATAATTATAATTGAAAATGAAAAAATAAACATTTTTGTTTTATAATTCGTATTTATATATTCAATACAATATAATTTTAAATTGAATGATATTTTATAATATATAAAGAAAAGTCTAAATACTTTAAATAGAGATGGTTATGTGGCGCTAAAGAAATATTTGCAAATATCATTAATTGTTGGTTATTAATTCTACCTATTTGTTTTATCAAAATTGATGATGTGACACTTAAGAATTGTTACCATTATGGATGCTCTATTACTTTTGAAGAAATATCAAAATTGTACCTATTTTCAATTCAAATTTAAAGTTTAGTATTTAATTTTTAAATTTATCTTATAAAAGTTCTCACTTTTTCATTGATGTCTCGGAATGGTATCTTTTAACAAAAATGGGTATCAATTTACATCAGAATTGTACTTTAATAATACCACGTTTAACTAAAAACTACTTGAACATGACATTAATGAAAAAAGTGAATACTATGCATTTTAAGGACAACTTTAAAAATAAAGTACCAAACAGTAAATTTTAATAAAAACTAGGTACTCCATATGAACAATTTCTCATTTAATTTTAGACACACATGATCTACATTAGTGGAGAACAGGCCATTAAAGGCAGTTCAAAAAGCCTCCATAAAAACAACCATTAAAGGCTGTTATTAACGGCCTTTGAAAGGCTAGTGGAACCTCCTTTAATAGGTTTCGAACTCGGAACCAAGGCGGTCTCCATCGGCACTAGGGGAGCCAGGAACGCCCATCAAAGGCGATTCATACCAATACAACCCTCAAATTTATACAAAATTATAAACAAAAAATAATATTGTTATATAGGTATAGGCTCATGAAAATTGACCAGCATACCGAACAAGAATGAAAAAGCTCGAGCTTGACCTTGTCTAATAATCGAGCTAGCTCGAGCTCAGATCTTGCTCGTCTAGCTCGAGTTCGAGTCGAGTTTTTGCTCAAACTGTTTGCGAGCTTTTCACGAACGACTTGGTTCGTACCCGCTTGCTTTCCCTGGTTGGAAAAAAGGAAGAAAATCCCATCGTAGAATTTTGGGATGAAAGGATATAACTTGAAGAAATTAAAATATTAAGAAATTAGGCGTGAGAAACTAAATATAAATTATTTAAAAAGGGAAAGTGTTCAAATGTAATTTTTTAAAAATAAAACATAAACGAAAACAGTGTGAATATAAAAGTGAAAAGAGGAAAAATGTCATAACTAAAGGAAAAATAAAATAGACAAGCATAAAATTTTAATTATGTAAATTACATACTTCCTTTGTTTTCTTTTTAAGTTTGACATACTTATCATTTTTGTATGTTTTTTTAGATTGTCATTTAATTTTAGGGTAAAAAGTAAATCATTCTCAACCATTCACTAAACTTTTTACATTTTTATTCAATTTTCTCAACAAAATTTTAACTTGTAAAAGAAAAATCAATAGTAAAACCATAATGCTAAACATAGTAAAACAAAGGAAATATTTTTTTAAAAAATATATTTGATTTTATTTGTACATAAATCGGGCAAGAGATAGAGACAAAACATTTTTTTAATATAAACAATTCTCATTATCAATGACGTTATATTACCTACCCATGATCCTGCTGGTTTCAAAAAGGTCAGCATGAAAATGTTAGAAACCTACTTTTCAAAAATGTTGGAAACCTTCTTTTCAAATTTTTAGTAAAGATTTATATGGTCCTAAAACTGCATTTAATTATAAGATGCCTTGAGTGTTCTTCTTTAATGCTTGTATTGTCTTTAAGCCCATTATTTGACGCATAAATTAGTAGAAATGTAACATGAAAAATAATGATTGTTTAAAAAATAACCTATTCATATCAGATATTACCATTGAATCTTCCAAACAATTATTTACAGTACTTTAAATTCACACCCTACATTACGTGGTAGATAACTTTTACTTATAAATTTATTTATTTTTAATGTATTGATGATACAATATTAATAAATAGAAAAGTTTTGTTTTTAGATAACCTAACCTATAACAGTAATTTTTTTAATTATAACTACTAATTAGAATAAGTTTGTGATGTTGTTGTTAATTCCTGAATAGATATAGTGCCCGAGATTGGCTATGATGAGGGGATCCTCCCAAATGATGATTAACCCCGGGATCAGCCAAGTGAGTTTCACTCTCCTGGTTCCCTACAAGAGAATCCCCCGGGACATTCTACAAGAATATTTCTTTAAAAAAAATTATTTTATTTGTACATAACACTAGTGTATGTGAGGCATATTAAAGCAGTTCTATCAACGATTTAAAGGCACTTTCTAAGTACATTTAATGGTTCCATCTTTAACGGATTAGAAAATAAGGCAGTTCCGAGAACTGCCTTTAAAAATAGTTAACGAAGGTTGTTTTTAACCACCTCTGATTAAGCCCAAGAACTGCCTTTAATTGTTCCGAGCTCAAAAAATTGTGTCTATGCCTCATATCGTACACATTTCCGATCTCGTAAACTTTCCTAATTCCAAGCTCATAAATGATTAATAGCTTTTTTTGGCTCTTTGAGAAATGAAATGTAATTTTCGGACTTGTAAATTGTTTCGTGTAGCATGTTTTAGTACTCCGAAATGTCATTCTGACCAATGAAAAATGAAAATGAAAGAGGCGAAATACTTTCCGCAGTCAAAAATATAATATGGTCTTGTGGTATAAATTTTGTTTCATTAATTTTACCGGCACGAAAACATCCTTGACACACTTCCACAATTTATAAACAGTACAAGATATCATGTATCACCTAAACAAAAATCTAAAGATAATGCTAACTGAGCAACACTCTATATATAGGATCAGAAATCACTACAAAACTATTCCGACATTTCTAATGTTCAATGTTTATCTAACTTGAGGGTCCCTATCAATATTGGGATTCCCCAATGTTGCGGACCGATTGAGAATTAGTTGATGAACCAATGAATTCTGCTCATTGTTGATATCATCTTGCGAGTAGTGTTTCCCATCCTTTTAAAAAAATCTAATAATTATAGTACATTATTAAAATATTTGGCAGAGGTTACTTAAAAAGATTACCAACAACAATTGTACACATCGGAGGGTTGGAAGCATTCGTGGAGAATTTCAAAGTATGTATTTTTTGTAATAAATGTCCGAGCAATAAAAACTGAATTTGGAAATGAAATTAATAAAGTCACTCACACATAATCAATTGATTCACTTGCTCACATCTCCATAGGTCTTTAAAATCACTCTATAACGTCATGATTTCACGTTTGGCAATTATGTGGTTGTAGCAAAATATAAATGATCATTAAATTCACTAATATTAAAACCAAACTAAAAATTCCATATACACTAAGAATGCCAAAAAAATATTAGGGTTTGTATAGAAAGAATACTAATTAACCATTGAAGTTTAATCACAATAGTATCTAACCTAAAATTTAACCACTCTAATACCTTAGTTAATAAATAAATATGGAAATCCAATGCATCATTTTATCATCCAATGCCATTTAGGCCCCCATGATGAGACGCCAAATGCATGCATTTTTCTAAGCATTTACCATCTCTTTTGTCATCATTTTATTGGAAGATTGCTAGATTTAGGTAGGTTTGGGTTGGATGACCGTTTTCAGTTTTTCATATCTAAATCCTTCTTTTCTTAAC